>OW121743.1:50882655-51067655 GCA_933228675.1 Stomorhina lunata | reverse complement strand
TTTCCTATAAAAATTTTCCTATAAAAATAGGAAATTTTGAAAATTTCCTATAAAAATAGGAAATTTTAAAAATTTCCTATAAAAATAGGAAATTTTAAAAATTTCCTATAAAAATAGGAAATTTTAAAAATTTCCTATAAAAATAGGAAATTTTAAAAATTTCCTATAAAAATAGGAAATTTTAAAAATTTCCTATAAAAATAGGAAATTTTAAAAATTTCCTATAAAAATAGGAAATTTTAAAAATTTCCTATAAAAATAGGAAATTTTAAAAATTTCCTATAAAAATAGGAAATTTTAAAAATTTCCTATAAAAATAGGAAATTTTAAAAATTTCCTATAAAAATAGGAAATTTTAAAAATTTCGTTTAAAAATAGGAAATTTTAAAAATAGGAAATTTTAAAAATTTCCTATAAAAATAGGAAATTTTAAAAATTTCCTATAAAAATAGGAAATTTTAAAAATTTCCTATAAAAATAGGAAATTTTAAAAATTTCCTATAAAAATAGGAAATTTTAAAAATTTCCTATAAAAATAGGAAATTTTAAAAATTTCCTATAAAAATAGGAATTTTATAAATTTCCTATAAAAATAGGAAATTTTATAAATTTCCTATAAAAATAGGAAATTTTATAAATTTCCTATAAAAATAGGAAATTTTATAAATTTCCTATAAAAATAGGAAATTTTATAAATTTCCTATAAAAATAGGAAATTTTAAAAATTTCCTATAAAAATAGGAAATTTTAAAAATTTCCTATAAAAATAGGAAATTTTAAAAATTTCCTATAAAAATAGGAAATTTTAAAAATTTCCTATAAAAATAGGAAATTTTAAAAATTTCCTATAAAAATAGGAAATTTTAAAAATTTCCTATAAAAATAGGAAATTTTAAAAATTTCCTATAAAAATAGGAAATTTTAAAAATTTCCTATAAAAATAGGAAATTTTAAAAATTTCCTATAAAAATAGGAAATTTTAAAAATTTCCTATAAAAATAGGAAATTTTAAAAATTTCCTATAAAAATAGGAAATTTTAAAAATTTCCTATAAAAATAGGAAATTTTAAAAATTGCCTATAAAAATAGGAAATTTTAAAAATTTCCTATAAAAATAGGAAATTTTAAAAATTTCCTTTTAAAAATAGGAAATTTTAAAAATTTCCTTTAAAAATAGGAAATTTTAAAAATTTCCTATAAAAATAGGAAATTTTAAAAATTTCCTATAAAAATAGGAAATTTAAAAATTTCCTATAAAAATAGAAAATTTTAAAAATTTCCTATAAAAATAGGAAATTTTAAAAATTTCCTATAAAAATAGGAAATTTTAAAAATTTCCTATAAAAATAGGAAATTTTAAAAATTTTAAAAATTTCCTATAAAAATAGGAAATTTTAAAAATTTCCTATAAAAATAGGAAATTTTAAAAATTTCCTATAAGAATAGGAAATTTTCAATATTTATTATAAAATTAGAAATTTTCAAAATTTCCCATAAAATTAGAAATTTTCAAAATTTCCCATAAAATTAGGAAATTTTCAAAATTTCCCATAAAATTAGGAAATTTTCAAAATTTCCCATAAAATTTGGAAATTTTCAAAATTTCCTATAAAATTAGGAAATTTTCAAAATTTCCTATAAAATTAGGAAATTTTCAAAATTAGGAAATTTTCAAAATTTCCTATAAAATTAGGAAATTTTCAAAATTTTCTATAAAATTAGGAAATTTTCAAAATTTCCTAAAAAATAGGACATTTTCGAAATTTCCTAAAAAATAAGAAATGTTCAAAATTGCCTATTAAATTGGAAATTTTAAAAATTTCCTTTAATAATAGACGTTTTTAAAATTTTGAATATATCCTTGCATTTTTTCAATTTGGCTGCAAAATTTACATACAGTTTGCGCCAATAAAACGTGCCATTCGTAAATATTTTCAAAGTTTATAACCAACCTTGCCATGGCTTTTGTAAAGTTTAAAAGTTATTTTTTAGAAACTTTGAGAAAAATTTGGCACGATTGAAAAGTGCAACGTGCTTATTAGGGAAATTATTGAAAATATTTGTTGGTCTTTGAGCACGAAGCCAATGAAAGTTAGAGAAAATGTAATAAAATCAATTGATTTTTGTGGCATAAAATCATGTTCAGACGAAGACAATAAATGAAAGTGAATTTAAGAATTTTAATATTTTCTTTGAAAGTATATGAAAAAACTTTTAACAAGTTTTAAAATCATGGTTGAGACATGCAAATTCTTTTTCTATTCATGATCATATAAATGAAATATTTATTTTTAACTTTCTATCGAAAGTGTATGGAGATGATAATGATGTCGTATTGAAAGAAGTAAAGTTCTTTTATTTACAATATTTGTTGTATTAGGAGGATTTTTCTTCAATTTATTTTTATTTATTTTAAATGGATTACAAATATTGTTACAACTTCTCTACTACTACTACCACTCAAAACTACTTGATACGAAATGAAATACAGATACAAAATCTGCGAAGAAATAAATCAATGGGTGGAACAGAAGTGACTGACTTAAGCTGGATAAAACTTTTGCTGACAGACTTCATCTTTCTCGATACCAGTTGTTGCTGTTATGCTAGGGAGGGAGTTTCGTTTTGAGGACATAAAGAAATTCAGTCATTCAATCAATAATCCCGTAATCTATTCATCCACTAATACATTTTTGTATCTGAACGAAATTTCATTTGATCGTTCATCCATTCATGGTCTCATTTATACATACAAGAAAATTGTAATGAAAGCATCGGCACAAGAATGGAAAAGAGATGAATTTTGGAGAACTATTTAGTACCAGTGATGAAAATTCGTCATATTTTTAAGCATTTGCATAGTCCGATTAACTAAAGGTGATGTAGGAGATGCTGAATACTAAGCAACTGTTTTAATTGGTCTTAACTTGGTAAGCCCAGACTTATCTTGGTTATGCTACATCTCAACTGTGCGCTTGTAGCGCACTCCTGGAAAAAAATAACAATAACTATGGAAAAGCTTAAATTAAGAATAACAAGTAAGAGTGTTATATTCGGCTGTGCCGAATGATGGTGGGTATCATCATTTTGTGTTAAAGAAACATATCTCATATATCTACGAGGGTGCAGCTTATTCAAATAGTGGACCAAATTCGAAAAAAACGTTACTCTTGTTGGTATTGTTGGTAAAATATTTGGACTAAATTCCGTTCCAGTAGCTTTACAGTTCAACATTTAACGGTTTCGAAAGAGTGTTTTCTTTCTTACCCTATACGAAATAAATCAGATTTGCGTTTCACTAACGTTATTTTATACGGAAAGATAAGTCGAAAAAGAAGTCGAAAGAAAACGTAAGTATTTTCATACAAATTTCTGTTTCACTATTTCGAAAACGTTGCCAGCCACGCGAAAACCAATATCAAAATAAGTCACTTGCTATTTTGCTTTCGAATAGAAAATATTGTATAAATTCGAAAATAAAACAAAAAAAAATTGCAAATATAAAAAATTAATAACATTTTTTTTTTTTGTATATTTCATAGCATTTAATTTCTTTTATATTCTCTGGGTTATTTCTTTTAAGAAATTTAAAAGTTTTTTCAATAAAATATCATCTGCATAAACGTACCCACTCGTAAAAGCAAGCGAACGAAGGCTTCGAAATAGTGGAACCAAAGTTTATTCGAATTCGAGTGACTCACTTTCTTTCGTATAGATTTGTTTACTTTTGTAAAATTTCGGTCTTTTCGTTAAGGTGCTATCGCGCTTTTATCTGACAGACAGACTGACATAGACCGCCTTTTCTTATTGTATTTTTGTGCTTCCGTAAGTTTTTATACCCACCATCAAAAAGAATGGGGGGTATATTGAGATTGTCATTCCGTTTGTAATTTCCTTAATATTAGCCCAAAAATCAAAAACGATATATATTCTGAATCCTTATGAAATTCTAAGACGATTGAGCGAAGTCTCTCTGTCCGTCTGTCTGTCTGTCTGTCTGTCTGTCTGTCTGTCTGTCTGTCTGTCTGTCTGTCTGTCCGTCTGTCCGTCTGTCCGTCTGTCCGTCTGTCCGTCTGTCCGTCTGTCTGTCTGTCTGTCTGTCTGTCCGTCTGTCTGTCTGTTGAAATCACGATAACGCCTAAAGGAAAGGAGCTAGTTCAATGAAATTTAGTAAAAACATTCTTCAGCACTTAGAAAATTTTGGTATTGAAATTGAGCAAAATCGGTTAATATTTGATCACAGCTCTCGTATAACCTCGCCTACGCTAATCGCTTATTTGCTAATAAATGACAAACTATAATAGCTATGATGATAAAATTTGGTATATAGACGTTTTGCATAAGCTCTAGGCAGCATATGAAATTTCATCAAAATCGGTTGACATTTAGTCATAGCTCCCATACAAAAAACTTACGGAAACAGCCAAAATTTCACCTAAAATACACTTAAATGCCAATAAATCTAAAACTATAACAGATATAACCACTAAATTTAGCACGAGGAGGTCTTATGTCAATGCCAACTAGTGTGCACACAATCGGTCACCATTTGACCATAGCTCCCATATAAAAAACTTACGGAAACACAAAAATGCAAAAAGAAAAGGGGGTTTATGTCCGTCTGTCCGTCAGATAAAAGCTCGATTGCGCCTTAACGAAAAGGGCTACAGTAACAAAATTTTACAAAAGGAAGTCTTATATGAATGCCAGCCAGTGTGCAAAATTTTGTTACAATCGGCTACTATTTGACCATAGCTCCCATGTAAAAAACTTACAGAAACACAAAAATACAATAAGAAAACACGGTTTTCGTCAGAGAAAAGCGAGATAGCTCCTTAACTACAAGAGCTAGGGAGACAAAATTTAGCAATAATATTTTCGATATATTATATAAATTGTGTGCTAAAAATGGGTAAAATCGGTTCATATTTAGTTAGAGCTCCCATATAAGCCTGCCCCGGGAATCACATTTATGCTGACAAATTGAATAAAATTGTAAAATCTATAACTACTACATTTAGAACAGAGAAGTTTTATGCAACTTTTAGTCAGTATGTCAAATTTTATAGGAATCGGTCCATTTTTGACCATAGCTTTCATATAAAAACCGCTTCCGGTAACCACTAAAATGCCAAAAACGCCAGTTAAAAGCTATTAAATTATAAACTATGTCAGCTATGGTCATTAAATTTTGCACAAATTAACTTTATATTAATACCAGCCAGTATGTAAAATTTTGTAACAATCGGTTAACATTTGGCTATAGTTCTTATATATATAACATCCCCTTTTTATATCTACAATCAAAAAGATTTGGAGGTAAGTTCATTATATTAAGATTGCACCTAAGGAATTATATAGGCATCAGTCAATGTTCAGCCCAGACTTTATATATGATGAATGCACTAGGAACTCATAACGAAATATATGGACCTGCCGTATTACTTATTAACGTGTTTAGCCTAACTACATATTAATCACAACGAAAAGTGTTTAACTACTTATTAATGTAAAACTATACCCGGTTGTGAGACCGAATTTTGATCAAAGTAAATACTGGGGAAATCATTAAAATAGTTTTAAATGTTGAACTATAAAGCTACGGCAACCGAATTTAGTCCAAAGGTTTTACCAACAATACCAATTAGCTTAGCGATTTTTTCAGTTTTGGTCCAGATTTTGAATTAGCTGCACTTTTGTAGATATGTGAGATATGTTTCTAAATTTAACACAACTTGATGGTGGGTATATAAGATTCGGCACAGCCGAATATAACACTCTTACTTGTTTATATTGGAGCTATGGTCAAATGGTAACCGATTGTACACTGGCTCGCATTGACATAAGACTTCCTCGTGTGAAATTTAGTGGTCAAAGCTATCAAAGTTTGTCATTTATTGGCATTTAAGTGTATTTTAGGTGAAATTTTAGGCTGCTTTTTATATGGAAGATATGGTTAAATGTAAACCGATTTCGATGAAATTTTATTTGCTGCCTAGTACTTAGGTAAAACTTTTACTTATACTTATACTAAAATTTATCATTATAGCTATTATAATTTGTCATATATTAGCAAATAAGCGATTAGCCTAGACGAGGTTATACGGGAGTTATGGTCAAATGTGAACCGATCGTGCCAACAACAGACAGACGGACATCGGTCAATCGTCTTAGAATTTCATATTGATTCAGAATATACTTCAATTTTGGTTTTTGAGCTAATATTAAAGAAATTACAAACGGAAGGACAACCTCAATACACCCCGCCCCCCCCATTCTTTTATATGGAAGTGTCTTAACTACACACACATATTATGTATGTATAGTTAAGACACTTCCATATAATGTTGCATACGAAATTATGATTGTGGGTATAGGAAAATGTATCAAACTTATATAGAAAACTAGCTGATTGCACCCGGCGTTGCTCGGGTTGGTCAACGATTGGTCTTTGTAATTTGAATTCGATTGCTACCCCATTCTAGAAAAAAATAAAAATTTTAAATACTTTGAGTATTTCTTTAAATTTTTGTTTTATTAACATCATTATTAAATTCTTTAACAAAGTTCATTTCAGTATATGAAATGGTGCATACTCTAATTCATATTATAGTTAAGTTTTTTACTGTCTAGAGAATCAGTTCCGTATTTTATAGAGAAGCTTCCAAAATAGATCTTTTTGTATAAAAATTTGCCTTGATTTTTTTGATTGCGGACGACGGGTGTGACAGATTTCCATTTTTTAAATTTCAGAAATTTCAATTGCATAACACAGATAGCTTGTGCCAAGTTTCGTAACTTTTGGTGAAGGAACAACAATTTGGTACTAAAAAATATTTTATGATTATATGGGTGGGGGCGTGGCAGATTTCCATGAAACTTTCGAAATTTTTTTACTCAATAACACTGATAACTTTTGCCAAGTTTCGTAATTTTTGATAAAGAAATCGAAAATCGGGTCGAAAAATAATTTTCGGATTATATAGGCGAAAGCGATAGGAGTGGTTGATTCTGATAAATTTAAAATTCTTTTGACAGAGTTGATGGAAGAATTTGTGCCAAATGTTAAGATTCTATGAGTTCTCATTATACTCTTTTCCATGAAATACTACGAAATGTATGAATAAATCCCACTGTGCGCCACACCCACTTGAGATATCAAAAATAAAATAAGCCTATTTTACCCCCAAGACCACTTGTAATATACAGTAGAAATTTAAAAAAAAAATCGGCTGGCTAGTTTAAGAGTCCATCAATAACAAACAAACATACAAACAAACAAATATGCAAACAAACAAACATACAGACATAGATAGATATATGGGCGGGGGCGTGGTAGATTTGCATGAAACTTTCGAAATTTTTAAACTCAATAACTTTTGTCAAGTTTAATTTACGGGTTATATGGGCGAAGGCGATGGGCGTGGTCGATTTTGATAAAATTTTAATTTTTTTGACAAAGTTGGTATACGAATTTGTGCCAAATGTTAAGATTCTATGAGTTCTCATTATACTCTTTTCCATGAAATACTACGAAATGTATGAATAAATCCCACTGTGCGCCACACCCACTTGAGATATCAAAAATAAAATTAGTCTATTTTACCCCAAGACCACTTGTAATATACAGTAGAAATTAAAAAAAAAATCGGCATAGATAGATATATGTACGGGGCAGTGGTAGATTTGCATGAAACTTTCGAAATTTTTAAACTCAATAACTTTTGTCAAGTTTCGTAATTTTTGATAAAGAAATCGAAAATCGGATCCAAAAATAATTTACGGGTTATATGGGCGAAGGCGATGGGCGTGGTCGATTTTGATAAAATTTTAATTTTTTTTTTTGACAAAGTTGGTATACGAATTTGTGCCAAATGTTAAGATTCTATGAGTTCTCATTATACTCTTTTCCATGAAATACTACGAAATGTATGAATAAATCCCACTGTGCGCCACACCCACTTTAGATATCAAAAATAAAATAAGCCTATTTTACCCCCAAGACCACTTGTAATATATAGTAGAAATTTCCAAAAAATCGGCTGGCTAGTTTAAGAGTTTATCAATAACAAACAAACAAACATACAGACATTATTGAATTTTATATATACAGTGGAATCGCATTAGACTGAACTAATTCGTGCAAGGCCTGTTCACTCTATTGAAAAAGTTCACTCTAAAGTATGAAACACAATTGGAACGAACGACCAATTTTTCGGAACGAATATTCGTCGTTAGAAATAGAAGATATGGGTTTATATGAAAGTGCTCACAATAGATGCGTACGACGAAATTCGTCGTGCGTATCGAATAGTGCGATAGGTTTATTTCTATTTCATACGCAGACGAACGACGACTAAACTGATTAAGAGTGGCTGTATTTCTATTTCTGTTGTAAAGTATAAGAAATTATATGTGTTTTTGTGAAATATGGTCACCTTATAAATTGTAAACAAAAAAATAATTATTTCAAATAAAATTAATTAAATATTTTCTTTTTGTGAAATATTGAAAGAATAAAATAAAAAAAAATTGCAAATATTATGAGTGCGCGATATGTACGAAAGTGTGTGTAATTTGTGCTAATGAAAAATAAACAAAAATGGCGTCAGCAACGTTTATTCGTCCCAAATGTGTTCAATGGACGAATATACAAGACGAATTTTTAAAGCCGAATTCGTCGTGCTGGTCGAAATTAGTCATTCGTCCCAATTGTGTTTCTACCTTAAAGAGTACAAAAAACACTTTTTTATATAAAAAACATCTATATTTATTAAATATTATTATATAATTACAAAGAAGTAAAGTAATTTTCAAGAGTTTTTTGCTTTGTACAAGCATTTTTTGCTTTTTGCACCGCTAAATCGCGGAATTTATGCAAAACTAAAATATTTTCGTAATTGTTTGTGTTATTTTTTGCCCAGTCAATAGCTTTTTCAAAAATCTACACGGCCTGCGCTGCTGTAATGTCTGGTTTGGCTACTGCTACTTCCTCGATGTCAGTGTCAGTCTCAGAAATGGCATCGGAAACGACTTCAGCAGAAATTGGAAATTTTGCATAACAAAAGTTCAATCTATTGAGTTGGTATAGTTCACTTTATAGATTAACTAATAAAATAAACAAAAAGAGAAGAAAATTAAAACAAAAATGGTTTCAAATTCAAGCGATATCCTAACTGTTTCATAAAAAAGTATGTAAAAAAAACTATAAAAGGTGCGTCCTTGTCAATTATGTATAAGAAAAACAAAAGTTCACTCTATTAAGTTGGGTACTGTTCACTCTATAAAGTAACTAATGGAAAAAGTCGGGAGTTCGTAGTATCAAGTAGTTCATATTACCAAGTGTTCACTCTATTGCGATTGCACTGTATAGATAAAGATAAATTGTATATCTCTTTGAAAATTACTTAAAATATAAATTTTCGCTATAACCACTTTCATGAAACCAACCAAGTATTCTTCAGCTGTAGCAAGTTATCATGGCGTCTTTGTTAGTTTCATTTGAATATTTAGTTGGTATTGGCAGAATAGCTTTTTCTTGTTTGGTTATTTGGCTGATTATTTATTTACACGTTCCCCTTGTCGTTGCTATAACTATAGTTCCCCTCTCCTTTGCAAACAGTCATTTAGTATTTTGTGTTCTTTTCCAAATGGAAATGCATATTTAAATGATATTTTATTGTTTAAATGGTATTTTATTGTTGAGCTCCTATTAAATCGTTTATCAAAATACTAGTCGCATTGTATTGGATTCTATTTAGCATTAACTCTTTTTTTTCTGTATGACTAAATTGAAGTTCATTGGAATTATTTATGTGATAACTATCGATTTGGTAGTTTTGTTTTTTCTGTTTTTGTTATTTTTCAACAATTTATTTTGAATTTACTGTTAAATAGTTTATGAGTTGGATTATGTGGGTATTAAAAGTTTATGCTCTATTTAATTTATACAAAAAAAAAAAAAAAAATTTAGTTTGTCTTATTGTGGTTTAGAAAGAGCAATAGGATATGTATTAGTAAAAATATTTAGCACATTCATAACCTAGTTAGAATGTTGTAAGATGTATTTTACTTGGAAGGTTTTTAAAGTTTTTCAAAATATGCCAAATATTTGTCATTGCCGGTTGTCTTGAAAATTGTAATAATATTTAGTATGAATTTTTAAAATCCTTCTTTAAAACTAATAAAAGGATATAAATTTTTAATATTTATTATATTTAACACAAAAAATAATCTATTTATTTTTGCCATGATTATTCTATTGCAATATTTATTTTTGATTGAAAATTTAATACCACAAAAATATTTATTCAACAAATTTGCTTAGTTATAAAATAAACTAAAAGATGTTGATTTAGTCAATATTTTTTACAAATGATAGAAAACATTTTAATATTAAACAAATTGTAATTAAAGAAATTGAGATAAAAAAAATTATGGTTATTTGTTTTAGTTATTTAATAGTTTATTAGAGTTTTTAAATTTAAATAAATAAATTTTAAACTAAATATCATAACTTTTATTAACTTGAGGGAACAAAAAGACACAAAAATGTAAGATATTATTATTGTCGGTCAAGCCTCAACTGCTAATACTCTACACTTCTGAGGTTAAATCCCTATATAAATATGAGCTCAGATATAATTTCTTCCTATTAGAAAAACTGCAGATATACGGTCTTATGCAACAAAATTTAACAACGATTGGTAAACTAAAGGTAGAAGGCCAATGCACGCGGCAAGTGGCTGCGGGCGGCAATCAGCTATTTTTTGATTTGTCAAATTTCAAGCGGCAATGGAAAAAAGTATAACTTTGTTCTACTTTTCCGCGCGGCAGATTTTTTCAGTGCTGCCAGATTTAATTATATCCTACTCAAATATTTTTTTATATGAAAATTTTTGTAAACAAGCGCACATTTTATGTACTGGCAATACTACGATCGCAGCCGCATGCCGCGTGTATTGGCCCTGTACCTTAAAGTTTAGCAAAATTCCTTAAAGTATTATCCTAAAACGATTGTTAGCTTAACAAACCGATGTTAATCTTTTGTTAACATCAAATAATTTAAAGTAGCTGTCTACATAATTTAAAGCTACGTTAAATATTTTACTGTTTTGACAAATAATATTTTGTGAAAACTTTTAAAGAAATTATTTAAGTTTTCAGACTTTTCTGATAAAAAATAATATTTTTGCTAAATTTAGTTATCATATTTTTTCTAATTTGCTATTTTTTTTATCATATAAAAGGTTTCGGGGTGGGGAATTTATGAAATATAATTTCCATGATATTTCATACTCTATTTTACATATTTCATACTAGAATCAAACTTTTCAAAGAAATTGATAATACAAATTCTAATTTTTAACAAAAAATTCGTGTTTTCAACAAAAAACAGGCATCGGTCAATGAAATTTACAAAAAACATTATAGTGATGTATATATACTCAACATGAGTTAAAAGTACTCGATTTTTAAATAATCGGTTTAAACCCTTAGTAAAAATTTGTCTATTTATTATTTTACTGCATTATAAATGTGTTTAATTTATACTTTTATATAACATAAACATAATTTTACATTAAGAAAATAAGAAAAATGTTATTTTATATTAAAAACATACAAAACATTATTTATAAATTCGACTACCCGGAGGAAACAATGAATAATTAATTCGTTGTTTTGTATTTTTAACTATAAAGAGACAAGAGAGAATGACGATGTTGCCAGGATTAACATGTAAAATTGACTTGACGTATTCATTAGTTAAAGAACTGTTTTTGGATACTATTTTTTAACAATCGTTTGTTAGCCTTAAAGTATTTGGTAACTAACGTGTTTTTTTAAATTTTTTTTTTAAATTAGCCTTAAGCATTAATATTTGAGATGAGCCAATTAATCCCCATCAATTGCTGAATGCTCAGAAACTCGTCCTATCCTTGTTCCCCATTAAGGCCTAAAACATAAATGTCAAACGGCCTAAATGTCTAAAATGTTACTTCCGCTATTGGCCAAATAAAAATTCTTCCTTATTAATTTTGCAGTCAACGAGAAAGGTATACTCCTCAATAAAAGTTACAATTATAGAATTCTCCTAATCCTAATCTTTGATTTTTTTTCTTTACATTGATTCCTTGGGTTTGTATAAATCGAGTGTTTAAACTTGCCCTTTTTTCATTTGGCTCAGAGAATAATTTGCAAACTAAATTCCAACCAGATTCAACTTTTCTCCAACCCAACATTTGGTCCTTCGAACCGGATATGAACCAGTGACCTATGGAGTTTTTATTTAGGAGTTATATTTTTTTTTTTGGGATTTTGTGGAAATAAAAAAAATGTAGTAGTTGTTTAAATTCACAAATTTCAACAAAAAAATCGAAAGCTTTTACTAAAATAAAGCGTTTCGTATCACAGTTTGGATTTTTAAAAATGTTATTATATATATAAGGAAAGTTCCAAAAGGTTTTTTTTTTTTTTTCAAGATTCACGCACTGAACGATCAAACTTTTATTCATTTGTCGAACATAGAATTCTAAATAGTTTTTAAAATTTAGTTAAATGTTTTCCAAAACTATTATAAATGATTTTCTGTGATAATATTATTTTAATTGTTATGTGATATTTTAGTTGGTTTAATAAATTATTTAGGATTTAAGTAGCTAATTTTTTTTTCTTTACATTGATTCCTTGGGTTTGTATAAATCGAGTGTTTAAACTTGCCCTTTTTTCATTTGGCTCAGAGAATAATTTGCAAACTAAATTCCAACCAGATTCAACTTTTCTCCAACCCAACATTTGGCCCCATCGAACCGAATTGGAAGCTAATTTATTGGATTAATTCTCTGGGATATTCTTAATCACTCGTGTTGTTTAACATACATAACTCAACTCTTTGTCTCAAATCAAAAGATCACAGGTACGTTTAGCATTTTGCTTGTCAAATTGATTCAGTCTGTAAAAGTGCATTAAATATTATAAAAGAGCTACATATTTTATTTTCCGCAAACTTTAAATTAAATAAAATCAAAATATTATATTACGAAAAAATAAAACAAACATATTAAATATAAAAATAAGGAGAGAATTTACTTAAAAAAAAAAAAAAAAACAAGATTGGAATAATAAAAAAAGAAATCAAAATTCAACCAAATTAAAAAAAAAGTGCCAACGAAACAACGAAATAAAGGAAAAAGTAAAATCGAAAAGCGCCGCCAAAAATTTCCGAATTAAATTTGATCACTACCAGTGAGTATAAGGTTTAATACATTGGGAAAACAATCTAAACTTAACTAAAATTTAAAATAAAAGTAAGTTTCTGTAATTAGAAACAATTTGAAAAATATTTAATTAAACAAATCTATAATTTACGCCAATTCAGAACACATTTTTGTTCTTCTTTGTCCATTCCATATCTCCTTCGTTTAATCATTGATTTCTTCCTATTCATCATCTCTTCCTATTCATCATCTTCCCATATGCATGATCTCCACCAATGTTAAAAATGATAATATGTTTTATGCATTTATGTAACTCTCTCATTTTTCAGCTAAACATTTTTTAACTTCGTTTGAGTGACTATAAATCTAGTGAATACATGCTTAATTCTCTTAGGATCCACAGTTGCTCTTGTTCTTTGAGTACTTGTGATAAAATTTCCCTATTTTAATTGTCCAAACTCTTTCTCAATTCATGAGTGTTGCCGAGAAGATTTTAAATATTACTTTGTTGGGAATTCCTTTAAATATTTAGTTTTTTTTTTCAAATTTATCAAACTATTTATTATAATACAAACTTAATAATAAAAAAAAAAAAAAATTAGCTACTTAAATCCTAAATAATTTATTAAACCAACTAAAATATCACATAACAATTAAAATAATATTATCACAGAAAATCATTTATAATAGTTTTGGAAAACATTTAACTAAATTTTAAAAACTATTTAGAATTCTATGTTCGACAAATGAATAAAAGTTTGATCGTTCAGTGCGTGAATCTTGAAAAAAAAAAAAACCTTTTGGAACTTTCCTTATATATATAATAACATTTTTAAAAATCCAAACTGTGATACGAAACGCTTTATTTTAGTAAAAGCTTTCGATTTTTTTGTTGAAATTTGTGAATTTAAACAACTACTACATTTTTTTTATTTCCACAAAATCCCAAAAAAAAAAAATATAACTCCTAAAACACTTGTTAAGATTTTTCTCCACGACAACACTTTTTTTTAACTTATTTTTTTTTGTTGTTTTATATAATAACTCAATATTGGAATAATTGAGAAAATAAAACAAAATTTGGAATCTATTTATAAAAAAAAAAAACAATAGCCCTGCTCACTAATTAACGATTTCTTAATTTTGGTTTGAAAATTTTATAAAATAATATTTATTTTATTAAAAAATTTATTAATTTTAATAATACATAATATTTATCAAATATTATATGATATATTATTAATTATTCACTTAAAAATTCTTGAGTCATCAAAAATTTTTTCATATTGAATATTTTTCCATAATTTCATATCAAGTTAAAAATAATAAATATAAATTTACAAATAATTCAAATTTAATCCATTTTATTGTAATTAACTTGATTGTTTGTTTCAACGAATTTAAAAAATTTAAATTTTCATTTTGAGCTTAAAAGCTTGTGTACATTTGTTTTATGATTATCGTACTGGTTATAAATTTTGGAATCACAAAGGAGAAATTTATTAATAAATTTAATTTCATCAAAATTTTTAAAAAAAAATATATTCAATTTGTCATATTTCTACTGCAATTTGTTCCCACTTTGGCTTTGATTTATTTTCTTAAGAAAATAAGTCGAAAAAATCAAATTTCAACATCATTATAACTGCTAGCTGTTTTTCAATTTTGTTTATTTGTTTTAAAGGAACGGACCTAATATTGGTTTATTGTTCTTGGCTTTCCAATAACTTCGAGTTCAACGACCTTTTTACAAATTTAGTTTTACAACCAGCTGATCGACATCCCAGCACACAAAGTCATAATCTATACAAAATACTTCATTTTGTTAAAATTTGATAACATAAATTGCATTTTTCGATTTTATTTCATATTTACCTACATACTATTGGGTTTTGTACTTAATATTGATTTTTTTTAACAAAAAAATCATAAATATTGGCTTTTTGGAAATCTCATTTTTCTTTGTTTCATAGTTGTTGTACATTCGGTGCTATCAATTTTTCTATTTAGAATCGAATATATTTCTAACAAACCTTTTTGAGATTATTTCACTTATTCGAGTACAAAACCAATTCGCTTTTAATTAGTATATCGATTTTCACGTTCAAAAGGTAAATTTTAAAATGTCTTTGGATAATTTCATTCGGTTAGCTGATAGCATTGTAGAGTTTGAGGCAGACCTTAATGACAATCAATATCCCTTGACCTCACTCCATGCCCTCGAAGTCCATCGTCAAGAGCTGAGGTCGAGTTGGAATAGAATTAAGGCTGCCTACGAGAAATTCATTTTAGAAGTCGAAAAAGAAGCTGATGCTGAAGATCCAGTAGATCTCGAGTCATTTAAATTAAAATATAAAAGCACTTATATTACTTATTGTAATTGCTTAACCAAATTATCTGAAATGTCAGATTCGATAGTTGCGTCTTCAGTAACTATTCAGGAACCACAGGTACCTAACATCAGCAATATTGTACTCCCAAGTACTTCAGCCGAAGTTGGGATTCCACCTAATTCAGCTTCTACTCCCCGTTCCAACCACATTCACCTTCCACCAATCGAAATCGATACCTTTTACGGTGACTATGCTTCCTGGCCAACTTTCCGCGACATGTTTATGGCTGTCATATCCAACACAAAGGCTAGCAATGTCGAAAAACTTTTTTTCCTCGCGCAAAAAACTAAAGGTGAGGCCAGGGAGATAGTCCAAAAGAGTCCCTTGACCAATGAAGGGTTTGATATGGCGTGGAAGGATTTATGTGTTCGCTTTGAGAACCGACGAATCCTTGTGAATGGCCAACTGAAGACTCTTTTCAATCTTCAGCCTGTTAATACAGAAACAGGAAAAGGTCTCAAGCAACTTCAACGGGATATCAATTCCTGTATCTCGATATTAAAACTTTATAATATCAATGTATCTTCCTGGGACCCAATTTTTGTATTTATTTGTACAAGTAAACTTCCAGAAACCACATTGACATTGTGGGAACAGGAACTCAAAGATAAAACGAACATTCCTTATTGGACTGAACTTAATGAATTTTTGACTAATAGGTACCGGACCTTGGAATCGGTTTCTGAAATTCGAGGTTCAAATCACTCCAAAAATATCGATCTTAAATCAAAAAATGTTCCAAATTCAAATTCCAAATCCAAAATACATAGTTTTCAAACAAAAGTTTCTGGTCCGCAATGTCAACTGTGTCCCAAAGAGAGCCATGCGATCCGAAAGTGCCCCAAATTTCTTCAGATGGACCACCAAAAAAGATTTAATGAAATCAAAAAAGAAGGTTTGTGTCTGAACTGCTTTTCCAAGACACATAGTGTTCGGAATTGCACTAGCAAGCATACTTGCTTTAAATGTCAGAAGAGACACAATACGCTTCTTCATAAAGAAGCTGAAAGTCCAAGCACAAGCCAAGTTCCAAGTACAAGCTCGCTTAATCCTAATTCCGCTTCATACTCTCGTCCAAATTCAAATTATATACAGTCCACAAACCATTCCAATTCGGACAGAGTTCAATCATGTTTTGCTTCAAATCATAATGGAGTTTTATTAGGAACCGCATGGGTAAATATATACCATGCGGGATTAACATATCAGGCTCGTGCTCTGATCGATTCGGGTTCAGAGGGTACATTTATTTCGGAACGTCTATTCAATTGCCTCAAACTTCCTGCTGAGTCTGCAAATGCGCAAATTACCGGCTTGAATAACACGGTTTCGGCTAAAGTTCAGTATCAATGTTCCCTTGTTTTAGGCTCTCAACTAGACAGTGATGTCTTCATTTCCGTCAAGGCACTAGTGGTTCCACACCTCTCCAACAACCTTCCATCGCAAGTGATTCCGAGGTCCCAATTTGCTACTCTTCCTCAAATTCAGATGGCTGATCCAAAGTTCTATGTTAGTTCAAAGATAGACATCCTGATCGGAGGTGACATTTTTCCATCTATAATTCGTTCTGGCATTATGCATAACGTATGCCATTCCTTGATTGCACAGGAAACCATTTTCGGATGGATACTTACTGGTCCTGTTTCAAGTCACACCGGTCCTAGTCCTACTATAACGTCACATTTCTGCAAAATTTCCTTAGATAAGGAAATTTCACGCTTTTGGAAGGTGGAGAATCTTCCAAGGAAGAACTTCCTGTCTCCAGTCGACCAGTATTGCGAGGATTTATATCTTCGAACAACTAAAAGAAATTCAGATGGAAGATATGTCGTATCACTTCCATTTAAGGAAGAATTTCCAAATGCTTTGAATATTGGTCATTCTCGGTCCAGTGCTATGGCACAGTTCTTCAGAAATGAGGCCAGATTAATCAAAACTCCTAACTTCAAACTTGAATATGATAGTGTAGTCCAAGAGTACGAAGAACTTGGACACATGTTTCAAGTCAGATCATCTAGCCTTTCTGAGAGTCCAAATGCCTTTTATCTTCCACATCATGCGGTGATAAAACCAGAAAGTGTTACTACAAAAGTACGCGTTGTGTTCAACGCTTCTGCTCCATCTTCAAATGGGCAAAGCTTGAACTCCTTACTTCATATCGGGCCAATACTCCAGAATGACTTGATTCTACTTATAATTAAATGGCGTTTTTTCCGATACGTATTTAACGCTGATATCCAAAAGATGTACAGACAGATTTTGGTTAATCCAGTACAAACACCTTATCAGCGAATATTATTCCGTAGTAATCCAAGCGGTCCAATTTGTGATTACGAATTGAAGACAGTAACGTTTGGGGTCAATTGCGCACCATATTTAGCTATTCGAACATTACTTCGTTTAGCAGATGACGTAAAATCAACTTTTCCAATTGCAAGTTCCATATTAAAAAATTCCATGTATGTTGATGATGTCCTAGCAGGATTTCACTCAAAACATGATTCCATCAAGGCAAAACAAGAGCTGGTCCAAGCTTTAGATTCCGCTGGATTTTCCTTAAGAAAATGGACGTCTAATTTTAATGACATTCTCGCAGACATTCCACCAGACCATCTTCTACGCGAAGATTTCCTTAAGTTCGAAGACAGCAGTTCCGCAAAAACTTTAGGCATTCGCTGGAACGCGTGTTCCGATGACTTCTATTTTGTTGCTAGCCCATTTCCAGAAACTGTTGATTTTACTAAGAGAGAAGTCTTGTCCCAAATTGCCAAACTCTTTGATCCAGTAGGATGGTTGGCTCCCTGCATTGTTCAGGCCAAAATAATAATGCAAAAGATATGGATCGATGGTACTGGTTGGGATGAGATTCTTTCTCCAGATTCCCTTACTCAATGGAAATCTTTTCAATCCAGTTACTCGGTTATCAATACCATTCGTATTCCTCGATGGATTGATTATCATCCAAATGCACATGTCCAATTCCATGGATTCTGCGATGCTTCAGAAAAAGCATATGCAGCGACATTATATGTACGAGTAGCTGATTCAAATTCCGTTTTTACACACTTAGTAACATCAAAAACTAAAGTGGCTCCTATTAAGACTCTCTCCATTCCTAGGTTAGAGCTTTGTGGAGCATTACTTTTGGCTGAGATGGTAGATAGCTTACTTCCTAGACTTGATATCGAAAAATATTCCATTCATTGCTGGACGGATTCCACCATAGTCCTATCATGGTTATCGAAGCCAGCATGTAGTTGGATGACATTTGTGGCAAATCGAGTGTCCAAAATAACCCAGGTGATTGGATGTTCGCAGTGGAAACACGTTAATTCCGAAACAAATCCCGCAGACCTAGCAAGCAGAGGTGTAAACCCCCAAGATCTAGTGGATAATGATTTGTGGTGGTTTGGTCCAAGATGGCTTAAGGATGAAAGTTCGGATTGGCCAAATTCCGTTAACATAAACCCTTCAACAACTGACTTAGAAGCCAAAACCATTCAAGCGCATTTTTCTTACTTCAACAACTTCGAAGATCTTTTGGAACGGTTTTCATCCTTCTCTCGAGCCTTAAGGGTTATGGCGTATGTATGGAGATTTTACTATCGAACTCATCCTCGATTCCGATCCAGCTTTTATAAAGATTCTATTAATCTCTCCAGTCCAGAACTCAACTTCATAAGCGATATACTCATATCGGTATGTCAAAAATCATGTTATCCTAACGAGTACAAGGCTCTTTCTGCCAGACAACAAATTTCAAAGTCAAGCACTATCCTTAACTTGAATCCATTCCTTGATCCAGAAGGAATTATTCGTTCATGCGGCAGGCTTGAGTCTTCACCCGGACTTAGCTACAATGAACGACATCCCATCGTTATACCCTACAACTGCCAGTTTTCCAGACTCCTAGTTCAGCACATCCACGATATTACGCTCCATGGAGGTAATCAACTAGTTTTGCGACTTCTAAGGACCCGGTACTGGATACCCAAGGCCAAAAATATGATAAAATGTATCATCAATAAGTGCAAGACATGCATAATCTACAAAAAAAGGTGCCAAAGGCAAATAATGGCCGCTTTACCCACTGAACGTTCGGGAATCTCTCGTCCATTTGCCCATACAGGCTTAGACTTTGCAGGTCCATTCGACGTAAAAAGCTACACTGGCAGAGCCTGTCGAATTTCCAAAGGATATGTGTGTGTATTCGTTTGCTTTTCAACTAAAGCAATCCACTTGGAAGCAACCTCCGATCTTTCTACTCCAGCATTTCTAGCAGCATTTAGTCGTTTTGTTTCGCGTCGAGGTTGCCCACTTCATATCCATTCCGATAATGGAACAACATTTGTAGGAGCTTCCAAGGTCCTAAGTAAAGAGTTTCTAGAAACATCCCAAGAACGCATTTTGTCCGATTATGCCCACCAGAATATTTCGTGGCATTTCATCCCAGCAGGAGCTCCACACATGGGAGGATTATGGGAAGCCGGTGTTAAGAGTTTTAAAACTCACTTCCGGAAAATTGCAGGATGCCACAAATACACTTTCGAGGAACTGTCCACGTTACTCGCTAAAATTGAGTCCTGCCTGAATTCCAGACCGATATCACCCATATCCACCGATCCCAGTGATCTTTGCGCTTTGACTCCAGGCCATTTCCTTGTTGGATCACCAATTCTTGCCCCTATTGATCCAAAGGTGAATGAATCTTCGATTTCAATCACGAACAGGTGGCAACGACTTAAAGCGATCTACCAAAACTTCTGTTTTAGGTGGAAAAATGAATATTTGAAGGAGTTAATTAAAAGAGTAAAATGGCAGAAACCTGAAACCAACCTTAAACCTGGCGATCTGGTAGTGATCAGGGAGGAAAACCTTCCGCCAAATTCTTGGCGTCTTGGGCGAATTGTTAAGACATTTACTGGCACAGACAATCGAGTTCGCGTAGCAGAAATATTGACTCAACGCGGAACAATAACTCGTCCAATCGTGAAAATAATATTGCTTCCTAACGATCATTAGCTCTGTGTCTTTCAAAAGTTTATTTTATCATTAATTTTTTCCTTTCAGCTTACCATGCCTAAACGTTCATCGAAATCTTCAAAAGAGTTCCTTGGAAATTACAATTCTTATCCCTGTCGCATCTGTAAGAGTCCACATCCACTTCGAAAATGTCGCAAGTTCCTTGCGATGAATATGTCCGATCGAATTAGTGCGGTGAGAAAGCATAAATACTGTTCAAATTGCTTAGCACATGATCACTCAAAAGGGACTTGCTTCACGAAGCATGGATGCAGGCATTGCAAAAAGTTTCATCACACTTTACTGCACGTCAACCCCCGATTGGTTAAAGACCTCCTGAAATCTAGATCCCAATCTCTTTCTCGATCCAGATCTCCAAGCCCGCGGCTATCTAAGTCTTCGAGACAATCTCGGCCCTCAAAACCTCGCAATGTTTCCACGACGTCGAATTCCAATCAGAGATCGTCTCCTTCCACATCTTCCAAGACTGCAACCTGGACCGAAATTCTTCGGCAAAATACAATTACCTTATTACCGACCGTACTGGTAAAACTTGGCACCACATCTTCTCACGCTCGCTGTCTTCTGGACTCTGGTTCTCCAATAAGTCGAGTTTCTAAAAATCTTGTCGACAAAATGGGTACAACAGTATACACGCTCAACGAAGAAACCATTTGTCCATTGGTTTTAAAATCTAGATTCGACTCATCGTCTAAAATTGAAGGAACCTTTAGGGTTGATAATCGCATAACTATCCGTACTCCAAAGCAATCTCTTCCTGAATCCTTTAAAAAGAATTTCCGTGATATTTTTCTAGCGGACTTAAAGTTTCATGAATCGGCGCCCATTGACATAATAATCGGCGTCGATCTTTACCCAAAAGTAATGTGTCAGGGAATTATTTCGCGTACGGGCTTTCCGACAGCCCAGAGTACGATTTTTGGGTGGACCATTCTAGGTCCATGTAATCTATAACTCTTTATTAAAAATGCACTTTTAGACTCAAGCAAGATGCAAACGTATCATAGTATTTAACATTTTTTCTACAAACTTTTATATTAATCTATTTGAATGAATTGTAATTTGAATCCTTATTAAAGTGAAATATAATTATATTGTAGTGATTTAAGATATTAATTGAAATCCATTTTGTACCTCTCATTTCAGAAGTAGCATCTTAGACATGGCCAAAATGACTTATTCCATTGCATGTATCCTGCAAAGCGGGCGGCAATGTTAATGCCAAAAGGCTTAAATTAGCCTTAAGCATTAATATTTGAGATGAGCCAATTAATCCCCATCAATTGCTGAATGCTCAGAAACTCGTCCTATCCTTGTTCCCCATTAAGGCCTAAAACATAAATGTCAAACGGCCTAAATGTCTAAAATGTTACTTCCGCTATTGGCCAAATAAAAATTCTTCCTTATTAATTTTGCAGTCAACGAGAAAGGTATACTCCTCAATAAAAGTTACAATTATAGAATTCTCCTAATCCTAATCTTTGATTTTTTTTCTTTACATTGATTCCTTGGGTTTGTATAAATCGAGTGTTTAAACTTGCCCTTTTTTCATTTGGCTCAGAGAATAATTTGCAAACTAAATTCCAACCAGATTCAACTTTTCTCCAACCCAACAGCAATATTTAAGATTTTTTTTAGCATAAGGCCGATAATGTTTAATGGACTTCTCCTTCTGTTTCCTAGAACGCTTTCATTTTACAGAAGTTCAATTGTAGTCATTCGAAGGAATAATTTTACTGAATAGAATCCAAATCGTTCGCGATTTTCTGAGATAATATACTGCGCTCTGATTGAGACTAAAACCTATTCAGTAACAAGTAAGAGTGTTATATTCGGCTGTGCCGAATCTTATATACCCACCATCAAGTTGTGTTAAATTTAGAAATATCTCTCATATATCTACGAGGGTGCAGCTACTTCAAAATGTGTACCATATTTAAAATTGACGGAGATATTCCATTTTTAAGCCTGCGACGCACAGCATCCCTGGCGCAGCGTGACGGTCTCATGAAGACATTTTTGGGTTTCGTTGAATAGTGATTTGAAGAATACTTTCGCTTTACATAATTTATTATAACTCGTGACAAAAGACGAGTATGAGTTACATTAATATGACGTGCGTCGCAGGCTTAAAAATGGAATATCTCCGTCAATTTTAAAGTCTCCATCAATTTTCTTTTTTTAATTTTTTCGTGAAAAGACCAGAAATCATAAAATTATTATTAGAAAAAAATCGTATGGGTGCTTATGAGTGAAAAAATGAAATAAAAAGTTTTTTGATTTTTTTTTTGGTCAAATTTTGAAGGAAAAAATGTTGGACTTAATTTAGTTTAAAACACACACAAATTATCTAAAAGTCCTGTAAATTTGAGCAAAATTGATTAAAATGTCTCAGAGATATTAAATTTTAAAAATTAAGTTATCTCAAAATTTAGTGCCCTGTGGTTCCCAGAATTTTGAAAATTTTCAAAAATCCTTTGGCACAAAAATTACTCATACCTAATACTAAACTTTTACCAAGTTTCAAGGAAATCGAAATACCTAATTGCAACTTTGATTTTTTTGATAAATTTTGACCCAACAAGTAAGAGTGTTATAATCGGCTGTGCCGAATCTCATCCATTTGTGTTAAATTTAGAAGCATATCTCATATATCTACGAGGGTGTAGCAAATTTAACACTATTCCGACCGAAGGTGTCAAAAGACACCTTTTCAAACTTTGACTTGAAATTATTTTTTAAGTTGAATAATTTTTTCAAATTTTTTTTTTGACAATTCATATAATAGTTGTTAAAATTATTTTAACAACTATTATATATGTCTTTTGACATCTTCGGTCGGAATAGTGTTAAAACGTGGACCAAATTGGAAAAAAGTTGTTACGCTAGTTGGTATTGTTGGTAAAATATTTGGAATAACTTCGGTTGCAGTAGCTTTATAGCATTTCAAAAGTGTGTAAGTGTTTTCCCTAGTATTTATTTACTTTGAAAAAAATTCGTTATCGTAACCGGGTATGGTTTTACATTAATAAGTTGTTAAATACTTTTCGTTTAGCTTAATATTTAGTTAGGATAAAGAAGTTGATAGTAATACGAGAGGTCCATATATTTTTTTGTTATTAGTTCCTAATGCATCTACCATATACATAATCTTAATATGCTGCTTGTACCTAAGTATATTTTTGATTGTAGATATAAACAAGTAAGAGTGTTATATTCGGCTGTGCCGAATCTTATATACCCACCATCAAGTTGTGTTAAATTTAGAAACATATCTCACATATCTACAAAAGTGCAGCTAATTCAAAATCTGGACCAAAACTGAAAAAATCGCTAAGCTAATTGGTATTGTTGGTAAAACCTTTGCACTAAATTCGGTTGCCGTAGCTTTATAGTTCAACATTTAAAAATATTTTAATGGTTTCCCCAGTATGTACTTTGATCAAAATTCGGTCTCACAACCGGGTATAGTTTTACATTAATAAGTTGTTAAACACTTTTCGTTGTGATTAATATGTAGTTAGGCTAAACACGTTAATAAGTAATACGGCAGGTCCATATATTTCGGTCTGAGTTCCCAGTGCATTCATCATATATAAAGTCTGGGCTGAACATTGACTGATGCCTATATAATTTCTTAGGTGCAATCTTAATATAATGAACTTACCTCCAAATCTTTTTGATTGTAGATATAAAAAGGGGATGTTATATATATTAGAACTATAGCCAAATGTTGACCGATTGTTACAAAATTTTACATACTGGCTGGTATTAATGTAGAGTTAATTTGTGCAAAATTTAGTGACCATAGCTGACATAGTTTATAATTTAATAGCTTTTAACTGGCGTTTTTGGCATTTTAGTGATTACCGGGAGCGGTTTTTATATGAAAGCTATGGTCAAAAATGGATCGATTCCTATAAAATTTGACATACTGACTAAAAGTCGCATAAAACTTCTCTGTTCTAAATGTAGTAGTCATAGATTTTATAATTTTATTTGTCAGCATAAATGTGATTCCCGGGGCAGGCTTATATGGGAGCTCTAACTAAATATGAACCGATTTTACCCATTTTTAGCACACAATTTATATGATATATCGAAAATATTATTGCTAAATTTTGTCTCTCTAGCTCTTGTAGTTAGGGAGCTATCGCGATTTTCTCTGACGAAAACCGTGTTTTCTTATTGTATTTTTGTGTTTCTGTAAGTTTTTTACATGGGAGCTATGGTCAAATAGTAGCCCATTGTAACAAAATTTTGCACACTGGCTGGCATTCACATAAGACTTCCTTTTGTAAAATTTTGTTACTGTAACCCTTTTCGTTAAGGCGCTATCGAGCTTTTATCTGACGGACAGACGGACATAAACCCCCTTTTCTTTTTGTATTTTTGTGTTTCCGTAAGTTTTTTATATGGGAGCTATGGTCAAATGGTGACCGATTGTGACAAAATTGTGCACACTATTTGGCATTGACATAAGACTTCCTCATGGTAAATTTAGTGGTTATATCTGTTATAGTTTTAGATTTATTGGCATTTAAGTGTATTTTAGGTGAAATTTTTACTGTTTCCGTAAATATTATTCTTAAATTTTGTCTCTCTAGCTTTTGTAGTTGAGGAGCTGTCGCGCTTTTATCTAATGGACAGACGGACATAAACCCCCTTTTCTTTTTGTATTTTTGTGTTTCCAAAAGTTTTTTATATGGGAGCTATGGTCAAATGGTGACCGATTGTGACAAAAACTGGCTGGCATTCACATAAGACTTCCTTGTGCTAAATTTAGTGGCCAAAGCTATTACGGTTTATTATTTATTGGCATTTAAGTGAATTTCAGTTGGAACTTAGGCTGTTTCCGTAAGTTTTTTATATGGCAGCTATGGTCAAATGTGAAGCGATTTCGATGAATATGCTGTCTAGTGCTTATGTAAAACTTCTAGATACAAAATTTTGTCATCATAGCTGTTATAATTTGTCATTTATTAGCAAATAAGCGATTAGTCTAGACGAGGTCATACGGGAGCTATGGTCAAATGTGAACCGATTTTGTCCGATTTCAATACCTAAATTTTCTAAAATATTAAGAATACTTATGCCAAATTTCAGGGACCTATATCCAGACAGACAGACGGACAATTGTTGTTTTTGATCCAATATTAAGGAAATTACAAACGGAATGATAATCTCAATATACCCCCATTCTTTTTGATGGTGGGTATAAAAAAATTAAATATTTGCATAAAAAAATTTATTTGTATAAACAAATTTTCATCTTAAGTACAGCGACAACCAGATGACGCTCTTACCAATTTTTACACCTTTATCGCAAAGGTTGTGTGTCCATTAAAAAAAACTGTTCTTAGTTTTTTTTTGTTTTGAAAGATCTATGTCGACTTATGTTTTTGTTTGATCATTTTCTTTAGATTTGTTGATATGCGAAAGAATTGACTTTACCGCCAATTTGACATTTTGTTGATCTCTATTTTTTTTTTGTTTCCAAATATTTAACATTTGTTTGACCAATTACTGTAATAATTGCAATAAATCTTTCCTCTAGTATAAAAATTATGTTAGTTTTACTATTTTAGTTTTTCCCTTTTTTTTTTTGATTTGAACTTTAAAAATGTTTTTAACTTTCCCGCCAATTTTTGTTTTTCAACTTTTCTAATTTGCCAAAAAACGACAAAAAAAGTATTTAATTTGTTTTAAAAATACCAATCATTAAATATTTTATACTCAATCTAGAAAAAAGCAGAGTCGTTACAAATAATTAATTTAAAGTGATTTTTATTTTTTCCCAATTTAATTTATGTGCTGTTATTTTTGTCAATGAATTATGTATGTACGAGAACCTCGATGGAGTGTTTGGTGAATAATTTATAGTGTATTATAAAATAAAAACAATATGTTTATATATGCGTTGGCATGTCAACATGCGATATGGGAAAGGGAGTGAAGTAATTCGCAGGGTATGTTGAAGTTATTAGTTAGAAGGGAATTACTACCTTAGTACCAAAGTTTTATTGGCATTTCAGGAGAAATAAGACTCAAGTTTTTCGTTTTTTTTTAAACTTTTAACATATTAAATAAACATTTTCTATTTGAGCTAACGTTATGTAGTTATATTAAATTCTTTTGGTGTTTATTTTGCCAAAATATATATTTGTTGTCGGTCTTTTTTTTCTGTTCATTTAAAAAAAACTAAAATTTTACTAAAATTTTGCTAATTTAAGTTTATCATGCAACTCGGTAATGTTGCAATTATTCCCAAAATAAAAAATATTTATATTTAAAAGTAAAACTACTATAGAGTTCTTTACAGTAGAAATATTAACAAGTAAGAGTGTTATATTCGGCTGTGCCGAATCTTATATACCCACCATCAAGTTGTGTTAAATTTAGAAGCATATCTCATATATCTACGAGGTAGCTGCACCCTACCTCGTAGATATATTCGAAAAAAGTTGTTACGCTAATTGGTATTGTTAGAAAAATATTTGGACTAAATTCGGTTGCAGGAACTTTATAGTTCCACATATAAAAGTATGTAAGTGGTTTCCCTGGTATTTTATCTAAAAACCTGGTGTAGTTTAGCATTAATAGTCTGATGAATACTTTTCGTTTAGCTTAATATTAAGTTAGGATAAACATGTTGATAGTAATACGACAGGTCCATATATTTTGTTAGGAGTTCCTAATACCGTATATAAAGTCTGGACATTAGTGCAATTTTTATATGCTGATTGTACCTCCGAATTTTTTTGATTGTAGATATAAAAAGATCCCCTTTTATATAAGAATTATAGCCAAATGTAAAAAAATTTTACACACTGGCTGGTATTTACATAAAGCTTGTTTTTGCAAAATTTAGTGGCCATAGCTGTCATAGTTTCTAATTTAATAGCTTTTAACTGGCCTTTGCTACATTTTTAGTGTTTTTTTATATGAAAGCTATAGTTAAATATGAACCGATTCCTATAAAATTTGACATACTGACCAATAGTTCCATAAAACTTCTCTATTCTAAATTTAGTCGTCATAGCTATTACAATTGTATTCAATTTATCAGCATTCATGTGTTTCCCGGGGCGGCGTTATATGGGAGCTCTAACTAAATGTGAACCGATTTTGCCCATTTTCAGTATACAACTTTTGTTACATTTCAAAAATACTTTTGTACAATTTTATCTATTAAGCTCTTGTAGTTAAGGAGATATCGCACTTTTATCGGACGGACAGACGGACATAAATCATCTTTTATTTTTGTATTTATGTGTTTCCATAAGTTTTTTATATGGGAACTATGGTCAAATGGTGACCGATTGTAACAAAATTTTGCACACTGGCTGGCATTTACATAAGACTTTTTAAAATTGCTGTAGTTGCTGTAGCCCTATTCGTTAAGGCGCTATCGCGTTTTAATCTGACGGACAGACGGACATAAACCCCTTTTTCTTTTTGTATTTTTGTGTTTCCGTAAGTTTTTTTGTATGGGAGCTATGGTCAAATGGTGACCGATTGCCACAAAATTTTGCACACTGGCTGGTATTCACATAAGACTTCCTTATGTTAAATTTAGTAGTCAAAGCTATTACAGTTTGTCATTTATTGGTATTTAAGTGTATTTCAGGTGGAATTTAGGCTATTTCCGTAAGTTTTTTGTATGGGAGCTATGGTTAAATGTGAACCGATTTCGATGAAATTTTATATGCTGCCTAGTGCTTATGTAAAACTGCTAGATACTAAATTTTTTGTCATTTATAAGCAAATAAGCGATTAGCCTAGACGAGGTTATACGAGAGCTATGGTCAAATGTTAACCGATTTTGCCCGATTTCAATGCCAACATTTTTCAAGAAATGAAGAATATTTTTTACAAATTTCAGTGACCTACATACATTTGTTAAGGTTTTATCGTGCCGACAACAGACAGACAGACGGACAGACAGACAGACAGACAGACAGACAGACGGACAGACAGACAGACAGACATTCGGACATACAGAGGACAGACAGACAGACAGACAGACAGACAGACAGACAGACGGACAGACAGACAGACAGACAGACAGACAGACAGACAGACAGACAGACAGACAGACAGACAGACAGACAGACTGACAGACAGATAGACAGACAGACAGACAGACAGACAGACAGACAGACAGACAGACAGACAGACAGACAGACAGATAGACAGACAGACAGACAGACAGACAGACAGACAGATAGATAGATAGACAAACAGACGGACAGACAGACAGACAGACAGACAGACAGACAGACAGACAGACGGACATCGCTCAATCGTCTTAGAATATCACAAGGATTCAGAATATACTTCAATTTTGGTTTTTGAGCCAATATTAAGGAAATTGCAAACGGAATGACAATCTCAATATACCCCCCATTCTTTTTGATGGTGGGTATAAAAAATGCTTCTGTTCATTGTGGCAACATCTAGCTACTGCTGATGTTACAACAGATATTTTTTGCATATATCCAAAACTAACTATAAATGCCACAAGACTAGAAAAATGAAATGGCATTGAAATAAAAAAATTTCCATTTAAATATTTTTTAATTTCTAAAAAAAACTTTTTTTTTCACAAACTCATATCTACTTTATTTCTTTTTTCTCCCTGATATCCAGTAACTAAACAAAAATGTGCAAATTGCTAAAATATATTTTTTTACTTTATTATTCAATAAAATTCAAAAGAGAAAGGGAACAAAAAATGTTTCATTGCTAAAAGTTTTCTATTATTTGGAAATTTTTGTTGAAAAATTTTAAATGAAATTGCAACTTTTAAACATATAATGTATTGTAATTGTACTGAAATTTATACTTTTGCAAATAATTAATTTCTTGTGGCAAGATAAAAAATTTTTGTTTAGAATAATTTACAAAAATATAGAAATAAATATTAAAACAATTGTTTTGGCTATAAGTTGAGAATAACAAATGAAATGGCTATTTTTTTGTTTTGAATTATATTTCAAACAAATCGTTGAGACCCGGTCTTGCCCGTGTTCTTGCCGTTTCAAACTCATACATAAAAACCCTAATGCCCCTCGCTCCAGGAAGATCTGATAATAAGAGTTTTTACTACATCATTTTTAATAGTTCGGGGAATAATTGATTTAACACGTAAGTTTATAAAATTAGGGGATAAAGAACCCTTTTTCGATAGAAATATTTTTTTTAAGGAAAACTTTTCGATAGAAATATTTTTTACAGAAAAATGTTCACAAGAAATATTCTTCTATAGAAAAATTTTCAAAAGAAATATTTTTCTATAGAAACATTTTTAAAAGAAATATTTTTCTATAGAAAAATTTTCAAACGAAATATTTTTCTATAGCACAATTTTTAATAGACATATTTTTCTATAGAAAAATTTTCAAAAGAAATATTTTTCTATAGAAAAATTTTCAAGAGAAATATTTTTCTATAGAAAAAATTTCGATAGAAATATTTTTCTATAGAAAAAATTTCGATAGAAATATTTTTCTATAGAAAAAATTTCGATAGAAATATTTTTCTATAGAAAAATTTTCAAAGAAAATATTTTTCTATAGAAAAATTTTCGATAGAAATATTTTTCTGTAGAAAAAATTTCGATAGAAATATTTTTCTATAGATAAATTTTCGATAGAAATATTTTTCTATAGAAAAATTTTCAAAAGAAATATTTTCCTATAGAAAGATTTTCAAAAGAAATATTTGTCTATAGAAAAATTTTCAAAAGAAATATTTTTCTATAGAAAATTTTCAAAAGAAATATTTATATATAGAAATATTTTCAAAAGAAATATTTTTCTATAGAAAAATTTTTGAAAGAAATATTTTTCTATAGAAAACTTTTCGATAGAAATATTATTCTATAAAAAAATTTCTATAGACATATTTTGCTAAAAAAAATTTCCAATAGAAATATTTTGCTTTAGAAAATTTTTCGATAAAAAATTTTTCTATCGAAAAATTTTCAATAAAAAAATTTTTCTATTTTTCAATAAAAAAATTTTTCTATAGAAAAATTTTTTTATCGAAAAATTTTCAATAAAAAAATTTTTCTATAGAAAAATTTTCAATAAAAAAATTTTTCAATAGAAAAATTTTTAATAAAAAATTTTTCTATAGAAAAATTTTCAATAAAAAAATTTTCAATAAAAAAATTTTTCTATAGAAAAATTTTCAATAAAAAAATTTTTCTATAGAAAAATTTTCAATAAAAAAATTTTTCTATAGAAAAACTTTCAATAAAAAAGTTTTCCTATAGAAAAATTTTCAATAAAAAAGTTTTCCTATAGAAACATTTTTAATAAAAAAATTTTTCTATAGAAAAATTTTCAATAAAAAAATTTTTCTATAGAAAAATTTTCAATAAAAAAATTTTTCAATAGAAAATTTTCAATAAAAAAATTTTTCTATAGAAAAATTTTCAATAAAAAAATTTTTCTATAGAAAAATTTTCAATAAAAAAATTTTTCTATAGAAAAATTTTCAATAAAAAAATTTTTTTATAGAAAAATTTTCAATTGAAATATTTTTTTATAGAAAAATTTTCAATTGAAATATTTTTCTATAGTTTAATGTTTTAAAGATATTTACGAATTAGTATTAAATTTATATGAGGACAAAAGCTCCCCTATCATATATTATTTTGTATTATAAGTTTTTACTTAATACTATTAGCAGTTGACAAAATATTACTTTGATTTATTTCATAAACCTGACAATTGTTTAAGGATTTTCACAATATGAATTAACAATTATATGATTAAGCCAACATATAACATTTTTATGACAATAATAATTAAATCCCACCGCAAATCTTCACACTTGATAGGCGTTATAAAAATTGTGTACTCGTATATTTTTTTCTTATTTATTTATTTTTTATGACAGATTAAGTAGATTCTATTCATTGTTCAGTCCTTAAATTCGCAAAATAAAAGAACAATCAAATTTTTGGTTAACTGGGATTAAAAAGAATGTAATCACGAAAATTGTTCGTAGCTATATTGCTAATAAAAATTGTTTGCGATTGTAATTTGCTCTAATATTCTTATCTTATCGTTTCATTGACTGACAATTGTTCATCGATTTTCCTCACGAATTCATTTTTTTAAAACTCTGCATCAATTTCTGGATTTAGTGTTACCACAACAAATCTTCTCAGATTATGTGTATTTTTTTATGATTGAATATTGTACATAAATGTAAATGACAGTTTCATGGAATAACAGATTCAATTATATCTCGACTTTAGACTTTTACTTAGATAGTATAGATAGCCTTGAGATTCTCTGCTTAATAGGTTTCTAATGCGTAGCCTTTCCCTGAATGGTTTTTTTTTGTTAAAGTCTTATACTTAAATGGTTTTTTTTTCTCAGATAATAAACTTTGGATATAGCCTTATACTCAGACCAAAGACCCAATAATATAAAGATATTGCACTTCTATATATCGATTTGCCATATGGTCGTTTTGAAAAATCCATAAAAAAGAATGTATACCGCTTGCACTTTAATTCAGAAACAACTAATGGAGACAGTTGGATAATGAGAGAAAGCTAAGGCACACATACGTGCTCGTGTAATGTAGTTGTGTTTTTGCGCGTTTACGTGTTTTTCCTTGTTTTTTATCCACTTTAATTTCACATTTGACAGCAAAAAATGTATGGGATACCATATCTTAGTATTAGATTGTCTTTGCTTTGACTATAATATAGAGTAAAAACACAAGCCTACTTTAAAATAGATAACTCAAACTGCCTTTTACTTATCTGTAGAGATTTTAGTTGGGGCCCACTTTTATATAGAAAACTGCTGCTTTTCTATAGAAAATTTAGACTTTCTCCTAATACTTTACTGAAATTTTAGAATTTATTTTTAAGAATTCAAACTGTCTACAACTTTTTGTTAGAAAACATATGACTTTCTGCTAAATATATGCCGAAGCTTATATACCCACCATCAAATTGTTTAGAAATATCCAGAATATAGTTTAGAAATATCTCTCATATATCTACGAGGGTACAGGTAATTCAAAATGTGGACCAAATTCGAAAAAGTTGTTACGCTAGGTGGTGTTGTTAGTAAAATATTTGGACTGAATTCGGTTGCAGGAGCTTTATAGTTCAACACTTGAAAGTATGTAAGTGGTTTCCCCAGTATTTACTTTGAACAAAATTCGGTATCGTAACCTGGTATGGTTTTACATGATTAAGTTGTTAAATGATTTTCGTTTAGCTAAATGTTTAGTTAGGATAAAGAAGTTGATAGTAATACGATAGGTCCATATATTTTGTTAGGAGTTCCTAATGCATCTAGTATATAAAGTCTGTATATTGGTGCAATCCTAATATGCTGCTTGTACCTGCAATAATTGCAATATATATATATATATATATATATATATATATATATATATATATATATATATATATATATATATATATATATATATATAGAATGGCTATCTCGAAAACGGCTCTAACGATTTTGATAAAGTTTGGTAGGTTTTTGATGTATAGGTCGAAGCAGAAGGGAGTCTTGGAACCTTTGTAAAAACGGGTTAAAAGGGGAAAAAATCGAAAACGCTATATCTCCTAAAGTAATAGGTATAGAAAAGAAATTAAAATTACGTTTTAAGCAGATATGAAAATAGGAGGACAGGTGTTTTTGGAACTTTTTTGAAACTATATCCGATAGGGGGTAAAAAAGGGTGAAAATAGTTTTTTGGTACTTTTTTAACCCACTCTTATATTTTAAACTAAAGAATACAGAAAGCAACTTTGTACTGCAATCAATAGATGTGAAAGAAACAGTAAACACGTATTTGGTACTTTTTTTATTTTTGGACCAAAATGGATAAAAAAGGGATAAAATGATAACTTAACATCTCAAAAAGTAATAGAAACATTATATTAACTGCGTTTTAATAAAATGTACCGAATTCAATTGATACCAAAGAAGTACCAAATATGTATATGGAACTTTTTGAAAGTAGGGGATAAAAAGGGTAAAAAATTAGTAATGTTATACCTTTTAAACAAATGAATGTTTGTCTGTATGTATGTTCTTTATAGAATAGTAAACTGTGAATTTTATCATATTATACTCTTTAGCGAAGATGTTGGGAATAAGCCGGCGAAGGTTTTTAAGTTGATAAGACTTATTTCCGACAGATGGCGCCACTGAAAATGACTAAAAATTAATTAAATCTTAAACTGTACATTTGATCATGCTATGATTTTAAGCAAAGTTGTAGCGCATGAGCCGGCGAAGGCTTTTTAGTTGGTGTGAATAATTTCCGAGAGGTGGCGCTACTGAAACTTACTCAAAGTCAATTTAATCGTAAGCTGTAAATTTAATCATGCTACAATCCTTAGCAAAGTGTTGCACATGAGCCGACGAAGGTTTCTAAGTTGGTATGAAAAAATTTCGACAGGTGGCGCCACTGAAATTTACTCGAAGTCAGTTTAATCGTAAGCTGTACATTTATCATTCTGTAATCTTCAGCAAAGTTGTTGCGGATAAGCCGACGAAGGTTTATGAATTAGAATGAGCAAAGTCCGACAGGTGGCGCCACAGAAAATTATTCAAAGTGAATTAAATCGTAAACTGTGCATTTGATCATGTTATAATCATAAGCAAAGTTATTACCCATAAGCAGACGAAGGTTTCTTAGTTGGTATGAACAACTTTAGGTGGCGCCACTGAAAACTACTCAAAATGAATTAAATCATAAACTGTACATTTGATTAGACTATAATATTTGGCAAAATTGTTGCGCGTGAGTCGACGGATGTTTCTGTTGGTATGACCAATTTCCAAAAAAAATATAATGAGTTAAACTTTAAACTATGCAAACTATGTGTTGGTCGGACAAAATAAATAAAATAATTCATAATTAACTGAATATTTGTACAACTCTAAATTTATTTTAGTACTTTATAAAATAAAATATATAAAAACTTTAAAATTTGCCTCAAAATGCTTATCATAAAGCTCCGAGCAAGGCTCGGTCAACCAGGTACTAAAAGAGTTAAAGCCAAAAATTGTACTTACTGACTGGTTTTAATATGGAGCTTATTCTTGCAAAATTTTGTGGCCATAGCTGTCATAGTTTTTAATTTAATAGCTTTTAACTGGCTTTTGCTACATTTTTTTGGATTCTGAGAGTATTTTTTATATGAAAGCTATAGTCAAATATGGACCGATTCCTATAAAATTTGATGTACTGACCAATCGTTGCATAAAACTTCTCTATTATAAATTTAATCGTCATAGCTATTACAATTGTATTCAATTTATCAGCATTAAAGGGTTTTCCGGATCGGGGTTATATAGGAGCTCTAGCTAAACGTCAACCGATTTCGTCCATTTTTAATACACAACTTTTTCAAGATATCGAAAATACTTTTTTTTTAATTTTTTTCCTCAAGCTCTTTTGGTTAAGGCGCTATTGCACTTTTATCTGACGGACAAACGGACATAAACCCGGTTTTCTTTTTGCATTTTTGTGTTGCCATAAGTTTTTTATATGGGAACTATGGTCAAATGGTGACTGATTGTAACAAAATTTTGCACACTGGTTGGCATTAATATAAGACTTCCTGGTGCTAAATTTAGTGACCAAAGCTATTACAGTTTATCATTTATTGGCATTTAAGTGTATTTTAGGTGGAATTTAGGCTGTTTTTGTATGGGAGCTATGGTTAAATGTGAACTGATTTTGATGAAATTTTATATGCTGCCTAGTACTTATGTAAAACTTCCATATAGCAAATTTTATCATTATGGCTATTATAATTTGTCATTTATTAGCAAATGAGCAATTAGCCTGGACTAGGTTATACGGGAGCTATGGTCAAATGTGAACCGATTTTGTCCGATTTCAATACCAAAATTTTCCAAGAAATAGAAAATATTTATGCCAAATTTCAGTGACCTATATCCTTTCGTTAAGGTTTTATCGTGCCGACTACGGACAGACAACCGTTTGATCATATTATACCCTAAAAAGACCACATTTTCCTAAAAAACCATGACTTAAAATGGCCTTCGTAAACAGAGTTCTTAAATATAAATAGCTGTTTCTAACATTTAAAAGTTCATAGGTTTAAGGTCCATGAAAATAGTTGCGTTCACGTGTGAGTTCATGTTAAGCTTCTTTTTGTTATACCTCTTCTATTAATTGACTTTTGTGTCCTCATAGTCAACTTTATACCTGAGACTCCCTCTACTTGCTTTTATGAGTGTAAGAGGTCTTTTTTTTTAATTTTGAGAAAAGTGCTCATTTGGAGTGTCTGTTTAATTGGTATGTAGTTGTACAAAAGATAGAATGATAATTATAAACAGGAAATAGCATAATTGCTAATTTCCTCTAGTTATTGTCGAAACTTTGAATAAATTCAAATAGACAGTTTTAAGTGGATATGAGTTTTTTGTAGGTTAACTGTTACCTTAGTACTAAATATTTAAAACTAAAGTTCAAATATTGATATTAATTTGTATCTGGATCGAGGCTTTCGAACACGCATAGTTTAAACCGACCTCATTCAAGTTTAACCAACAAATTAACCTCAGCTGGTCTTGATTCCAGAGGATATCAATGAAACAGGGTTATAAATCTCAGAATTATTATAAAAGCTATTTAAACAAATTTGGCTTAATTTAAACGCCACAGGCATTTCATTTATGATTCCGAGAAAGCAAAAAATAAAGAAAATACCGAAAAATTTTAAGAAGTGGAAACATCTTAATTTTTCATTTTACTACTAATAAAAGGGAAAACACTATGAACAAGATAAATTAAAATCCTAACTAAAGCTGTTGATTCGTTTGGTCTAGAAGAAGGAAGCTGCTGTTAATCCAGTAGAATTATGACTAAAATGAAATTGATGTAAAAAAAGAGACACATTTTTAAAGTTAATATTATGACCTTAATTCCGCTGCTACACTCTAGTACAAGTAAGGAAACTTAGGAAAAAAACTCTTGCCATTTAAATTTCCAAGTACTTACCATCATATAAAAGCTCTACAGGAAAAGAAGACAAAAAACTACCAACTCAACAAATTCTTTCATTCAATGAAATTTTACTTTTTAGAGACTTGAGTTTCAGGCATTATATACATTTCATACATATACATTTTTTTGTAAAGACAAGTGTTTGCTTTTTTTCTTCTTTTTCTCTCATTATTTAAGTAGTGATTTATGTCTGCCAAAGTGGCAAATTCACATGAAAATGTTTGAATACCCACTCTTTACCCGGTTAACACTTCTCCCTAATAGTTTGGGTGTTTAGAGCAGAAAAACTTAAACCTATATAGCGTTTAATACAAAACGAGCACATACATACATATTTGCTGTAATTAAAATTTAATTAGAGATTTTTATTCAAATTACTATAAAGAAAAACATCATTATCATTTCTAACATCTTGAGCATAATTATCATTATTATCTTGTTTTTAATCAGTACACTATGTTACAAAGTCTAATATTTTCTAAATCAGAGTAGACTTTAGTCAAGGTCGACTATAGTCAGAGTCGGCTAAAGATAGAGTCGACTATAGCCGGAATCCACTATTGTATTAGCCGACTTAAGTCAGCGTCGACTATATTCAGAGACGACTATTTATTGTCAGAGTCGGCTATAGTCAGAGTAGACTAAAGTCAGAGTCCGCTGTAGTCAGAGTCGACTATAGCTAGAGTCGACTACAGTAAGAGTCGACTATAGTCAAAGTCGACTACAGTCATAGTCAATTATAGTCAGATTCGTCTATAGTCAGAGTCGATTATAGTCAGAGTCGACTATAGTCAGAGTCGACTATAGTCAGAGTCGACTATAGTCAGAGTCAACTATAATCAGAGTCGACTGTAGTCACACTTGACTTTAGTCAGAGTCGACTATAGTCAGAGTTAATTTTAGTCAGAGTTGACTGTAGTAAGAGTCGACTATAGTCAGAGTCGTCTATAGTCAGAGTCGTCTATAGTCAGAGTCGACTATAGTCAGAGTCGACTATAGTCAGAGTCGTCTATAGTCAGAGTCGACTATAGTCAGAGTCGACTATAGTCAAAAACGACTATAGTCAGAGAGGATTATAGTCAGAGTCGACTATAGTCAGAGTCGACTATAGTCAGAGTCGACTATAGTCAGAGTCAACTATAATCAGAGTCGACTGTAGTCACACTTGACTTTAGTCAGAGTCGACTATAGTCAGAGTCGACTATAGTCAGAGGCGACTATAGTAAGAGACGACTATAATCAGAGTCGACTATAGTCAAAGACAACTTTAGTCAGAGTAAATTTTAGTCAGAGTCGACTATAGTCAGAGTCGACTATAGCCAGAGTCGACTATAGTCAGAGTCAACTATAGTCAGAGTCGTCAAAAGACAGAGTCGACTATAGCCAGAATCGATTAAAGTATGAGTCGACTTAAGTCAGTGTCGACTATAGTCAGACTATAGTTAGGGTCGACTATAGTCAGAGTCGAGTATAGTTAGGGACGACTATAGTCAGAGTCAACTATAGCAAGAGTCGATTATAGTCAGAGTCAACTATAGTCAGAGTAGTCTAAAGACAGAGTCGACTGTAGCCAAAATCGATAAAAGTATAAGTCGACTTAAGTCAGTGTCGACTTTAGTCAGAGTTGACTATAGTTAGGGTCGACTATAGTCAGAGACGACTATAGTCAGAGTCAACTATAGTCAGAGTAGACTAAACTCAGAGTCGTCTATAGTCCGAGTCAACTATAGTTAGAGTAGACTAAAGTCAGAGTTGTCTATAGTCAGAGTCGACTATAGTCAGAGTTAATTTTAGTCAGAGTTGACTGTAGTAAGAGTCGACTATAGTCAGAGTCGTCTATAGTCAGAGTCGTCTATAGTCAGAGTCGACTATAGTCAGAGTCGACTATAGTCAGAGTCGTCTATAGTCAGAGTCGACTATAGTCAGAGTCGACTATAGTCAAAAACGACTATAGTCAGAGAGGACTATAGTCAGAGACGACTATAGTCAGAGTCGACTATAGTAAGAGTCGACTATAGTCAGAGTCGTCTATAGTCAGAGTCGTCTATAGTCAGAGTCGACTATAGTCAGAGTCGACTATAGTCAGAGTCAAATAAACTACAATCAGAGTCGACTGTAGTCAGATGCGACTATAGTCAAAAACGACTATAGTCAGAGAGGACTATAGTCAGAGACGACTATAATCAGAGTCGACTATAGTCAAAGACGACTTTAGTCAGAGTAAATTTTAGTCAGAGTCAACTATAGTCAGAGTCGTCAAAAGACAGAGTCGACTATAGCCAGAATCGATTAAAATATGAGTCGACTTAAGTCAGTGTCGACTATAGTCAGACTATAGTTAGGGTCGACTATAGTCAGAGTCGAGTATAGTTAGGGACGACGATAGTCAGAGTCAACAATAGTCAGAGTAGAATAAAGTCAGAGTCGTCTATAGTCAGAGTCGACTATAGTAAGAGTAAATTTTAGTCAGAGTCGAGTATAGTTAGGGACGACTATAGTCAGAGTCAACTATAGCAAGAGTCGATTATAGTCAGAGTCAACTATAGTCAGAGTAGTCTAAAGATAGAGTCAACTGTAGCCAAAATCGATAAAAGTATGAGTCGACTTAAGTCAGTGTCGACTTTAGTCAGAGTTGACTATCGTTAGGGTCGACTATAGTCAGAGACGACTATAGTCAGAGTCAACTATAGTCAGAGTAGACTAAAGTCAGAGTCGTCCATAGTCAGAGACAACTATAGTTAGAGTAGACTAAAGTCAGAGTTGTCTATAGTCAGAGTCGACTATAGTCAGAGTCGTCTATAGTCAGAGTCGTCTATAGTCAGAGTCGACTATAGTCAGAGTCGACTGTAGTAAGAGTCAAATAAACTACAATCAGAGTCGACTGTGGTCAGAGTCGACTATAGTCAAAAACGACTATAGTTAGAGACGACTATAGTCAGAGACGACTATAGTCAGAGTCGACTTTTGTCAGAGTCGAATAAAGACAGAATCGATTATAGCCGGAATCGACTATAGTATGAGTCGACTATATTCAGAGTTGACTATAGTTAGGGACGACTGTAGTCAGAGACGACTATAGTCAGAGTTGACCATAGTTAGAGTTGACAGCAGTAGTCAGAGTAGACTATAGTCAGAGTCGACTATAGTCGGAGAGGATTTAAGTCAAAGTCGACTATAGTCAGAGTCGTCTAAAGACAGAGTCGACTAGAGCCAAAATCGACTATAGTGTGAGTCGACTTAAGTCAGAGTCAACTATAGTTAGGATCGACTATAGTCAGAGTCAACTATAGGCAGAGACCACTGTAGTCAGAGTCGAATAAAGACAGAATCAATTATAGTATAAGTCGACTATATTCAGAATCGACTATAGCTAGGGTGGACCATAGTCAGAGACGACTATAGTCAGAGTCGACTAAAGTTTGAGTTGAATATAGTCAGAGTCGACTATAGTCGGAGAGGATTTAAGTCAAAGCAGATTATAGTCAGAGTCGACTAAAGACAGAGTCGACTAGATCCAAACTCGACTACAGTATGAGTCGACTTAAGTCAATGTCGACTATAGTCAGAGTCGGCTATAGTTAGGGTCGACTATAGTCAGAGTCGACTATAGTCAGATATGACTATAGTCAGATACGACTATAGTCAGAGCCAACTGAAGACGGAGTCGACTATAGCCAGAATCTATTACAGTATGAGTCGACTTAAGTCAGTGTCGACTATAGTCAGAGTCGACTATAGTTAGGGTCGACTATAGTCAGAGGCGACTATAGTCAGAGTCGACTATAGTCAAAGTCGACTATAGTCGGAGCAGACTAAAGTCAGAGTCCGCTATAGTCAGAGTGTATTAAGTTAGAGTCCGCTATAGTCAGAGTCGACTATAGTCAGAGTCAACTATAATCATAGTCGTCTGTAGTCAGACTTGACTATAGTCAAAGTCGACTATAGGCAGAGACGACTATAGTTAGAGACGACAATAGTCAGAGTCGACTATAGTCAAAGACGACTTTAGTTAGAGTCAATTTTGTCAGAGTCGACTATGGTAAGAGTCAACTATTTATAGTCAGAGTCGACTGTAACCAGAATCGATTAAAGTATGAGTCGACTTAAGTCAGTGTCGACTATAGTCAGAGTTGACTATAGTTAGGGTCGACTATAGTCAGAGTCAACTATAGTCAGAGTAGACTAAATAGACAGTCAGAGTCGACTATAGTCAGAATCGACTATAGTCAGAGTTAAATGTAATCGGTGTAGACTATAGCAGAGTCGACTAGAGTCAAAGTCGACAATAGTTAGAAACGGCTATAGTCAGAGTCGATATTCAGAGTCGACTGTTGTGAAAGCCGACTATAGTCTTAGTGGACTAAAGCCAGAGTTGACTATCATCAGAGTGGACTATCATCACAGTGGACTATGGCAGAGGCGACTATAGTCAGTGTCGACTATAGTCAGAGTCGACTATAGTCAGAGTCGACTATAGTCAGAGTCGACTATAGTCAGAGTCGACTATAGTCAGAGTCGACTATAGTCTTAGTCCACTATAGTCTGAGTCTACTTTAGTCAAAATTGACATTAGTCAGCAACGACTAAAATCAGAGTCGACTATTCCGAGAGTCAACTATAGTCTGAGTCGACTATAGTCTGAGTCTACTTAAGTCAGAGTCGACTTTAGTAAAAGTCGACAATAGTCAGACTCGAATAAAATCAGAGTCGTCTAAACCGGGAGTCGACTATAGTCAGAGTCGACTATAGTCAGTGTCGACTATAGTCAGTTTCAACTTTAACTAGAATCTGTAGTCCGAGCCGACTATAATCGTATATTTTCCAAGTTATTAATTAGCGATTATGTCAATAGTTTCATTTTGTTGTCTAGTGTAATCATTAGATAGCTTGTAATAGTTTTAGTGGCATAAATTGCATTTTAACATCTAAAGTCATCATGTTCTCATTTCAAGTGTTAGTTTGCCACTCAAATTGTATGAGTTTTTCTGTAATTTCTTTACATGTACGAAATAGTATTTTAATTTAATTTCAGTGCTAATTTAAATGGACAGATTTTTATTTTTTGCAATAAAAAACTAAGTTTTTTATGTTTAAAATGTTTAAAAATTTGCTGATTTGATGTGCGATAATATTAGAAAGATTTTAAATGTTTTTTAGATATGTATAAATTTACGATTATAAAATTTAATTAAACTGATAGATCTTGAGTATTAAAAAACCGTATTCTAAAGACAAAAAATTAAGTTAAACATAGTTGGCATGATGGGTTGCGAGATACCCTAGAATGCCAAAAAATTGGAGTGAATGTGAGTTATATGATTCCTATGTCCAGATATGTTAGAAATCGTTAAATACTTTTATGTTGTGATATGAAAGGCCTAAATTTTGAGAAATTCTATTTGAAATTCCAACGTTTAAATCGGTTACAAGAAAACTCACCTAATCGAATGACAGATCGAATGATATATTTAAAAAGAAATTCCAAGTCGATTGATATACAAACTTTAAAGATGGGTAGTCAGATCAAGATTTCTATACATTGGGTTTGTGATACCCATCATTCCTTCTCCCCACTAAGTGGCGTAGGGTATACTTAAACAAACAAAAGTGAAATTTGTAATATTTGTCTATGTCAAATTTTATTTTTCCGAAAACTTGTCGCTGTTTGACAACGAATAACTCTAATTGCAATTTTTTGTAAAAGATGACCCAAAAAAAAAAGAAAATACTTTTATTGTAAACTTTGGACATCTGTCATGGGAAAATACTTTTAAACAAAGAAACATTTTTTATTGCATTAAAAATGGATTATGAAGAAAAAAATACTAGTAAGTAATAGTTATTGTATTGTAAAATATTTTAAACTCATCACGTAAGTATGTAGTTCAGATGTCCAATAAAAATGGTTCTGATAGAATATATTTTGGTTCGAAACAAATTTGAAAATTAGTGGGGACCAATACTCCTAGACGCACGTTTCGATGATTTGTTCTAAATTTATTTTACTAAACTTAAATTTCTATTTTTTTTATAATTCATTCTCAAGCTGTCATAATGACTTTACATTGTATTTTACACTTCATTTCAATTCACTGCAAGATTTTTTTTATAACTTAACTTCTTTGCTTTACTCGTTTAGAAAAATTGTACCTGATTTTTATATATATTTTTTTGCAAGCAATATAATTAGCAATATATCAAAAACGGCTTTTTGCGAAAAAGAACTTTTTTATTGTAGAAAATGAATCTCTGGGATTATAAAAATAATGTTTGTCTTACAACTTTTTTGTTTCTAAATTCTGCTAAAAGATGGCGCTATTTTTAGGTTACATATGAAAATCGCATTTTTAATAATTAAAAGATACAAATTTGGTTTGACAATGTTCCGCGACTTTGTTCAGGAGTATTTGGTCTAACTTTTTTCTGAATGTACCAACATCGAAAAAGATCCAAATAATATATATTTGATACATTTGTAAGAAACATGTCAATACCGCCACCTTGCGGCAATCTTTTGTAGCATTTTTAAAAACACAAAAATAGATGCTTTCAAAAACTTTCAAAAGAGATATCTGCGATGAAATTCAGACAAAAAATAAGAATTCTAGGGACAAAAGTAGTTAACAGTATTCCAATTCTGATACTTTTTTGAACGATTGTTTTAAAATTTTGTGTAAAATTTAGTCACTGTTTACAATATTAGAAGTAAAAATAATGTTTTTGTAATGAGAAAGGGTATGGCTTAAATTCCATATAAAAGTGAAAGTCTTTAACTTTTCTTTAACTTCAGCATCCATATGCAAAAATCTTGTTAGCCAGATTTCGCAGATTTCGCGAAATTGGTTAGTTTCTCAATATGTTAATTTGTTTTTTAAGTCCATTTCATTTTCCATCTCTACTTTTAAAAAATATAATCGCTGTAAATCGATGAGGTATTGAAAACATTTTTTTCGTCGGACTTTTTTTTGGTGGCAAGTTTCCATATTACTAAATATTTAATTTTTAGATTCCTAGAACACAAAATGATCAGAAGCCACTGTTGTCTTGTTACATTTTACGAATTTAAGAGGTTCAATGTAGGCTGTATACATACTTTAAGATGTAGAAGAAAATCAATGGTCGCGATTTAATCGCGTATTATTTTTGCTTCACTGTAGGCCTCAGGATATTTGTTCGTGAATTTGAGCAATATAGTTTTAAGTACCACATTGCTATCATACATCAATGTGTCTTTCGAAGGTGAACAAGTGAAAAATGATACAAATAGGCTTGCTTGTTTTTTAAATGGCACAAAAATGGCTAAATATTTTTCTCGAAAAATTTGCACACAAATTAAGAACATGTTTATCTAAAATTTTGATATGGCGCTTCTCGATGCGTTTCTTAGTTAATGAGTTATAGGAAGACAAATATTAAAAATGCAGAATTTTTACCCTTTTTTCATTTTTTTTGATAGTTTTTCTCAATTTGTCGAAGAACCAAACATTTAATCGGGAAGCGCCATATCAAATTTTTAGATATCGATAGTAGCTATCTGTATGTAAAATTTGGTCTCAAAATCTTTATCCGCTTTTGTGCCATTTTAAATGCAAATTTTATACTTTTTTCACTCCTGCATTATCTTTTATATATATCTTTTCTCTAAGTGTACTGATGTTTTTTTTATGGTGATGAAATCTTTTACACTTATCTAACTATACAAATTTGAAAAAGTTTAATTTATGACCTATTAAGAAAGTTACAGCGCCAAATTTGCTTCTAGTTTAAAAGCCAAAATTATAGAAAACACCGTGTATTTCAGGAACCAAAATAGCTTGGGCCATTTTATGAAGCACGAAGGATAGCTGAATATGTGTCTGAAGAAATGTATATAAATTCATGTGATTATCTTGAAATTTAAAAACCTACTTTTTTTGATATATTGCTAAAGTCATCATCATTTTTATACAAATGCAATACATATGTATATAATACTTTGCCAATTCTTCCAAATTTAACAAAAAAAGTATTTCCAAAAGCTTTTTTTTTGTAAACATTTCAAATTTCATTTTTATTTTATTCTTTGTAAAAATTTTCTTATTCTTATTCCAGCATAAATCAAAAATTTAATCAACCATAAAGAAAGTGAAATTATGTACAACATTATGATGAAAATGAAACCATAAAAGTGAACAAAAACTTGGAGTAAGGAAGAAAAAAGTGAAATCGAAAAAGTTGCATGATTTTTGCAATAATCATATTTCATTGGAAAAGAAACCAAAAAATTGAAGAGTATATACATACCTACATTAGGGTGTCCCTTATATGGCAAAAAATTTTTTTTTTTAGAATTTCGAAACGCATACCCTCCAATTTTTTTATAAATGCTAAAATGTACTTAAATATGAAATTTCATATCTGTAGCATGATTGCAACCCGTGGCGACCGAGCTCTAAAGTTTAATAAAAAATGGTGTTTTGGTCTGATATTTTGGCTTGATCCAAAACTAATTAAAATGCAACAAATAAAGTAAATATGAGTAAAACTAAAAAAATATCAATACAAACTTTTATTTAAATATTTACAAATTATAATAATAATGAATTAGAGTAACTTCTCTTTAGTGTAGTTTTTTACAGTCTGGATACAGATTTCTATGTTCCTGAACACAACGCAACAAAAACTGTTTTTGCTCTTCTTCAGCCGTGATAAGACCATTAAAATCTTGCATTAATTTAACAGCTCTTTCAGCAGTGTCATTTACGACCTTCAAACGACTTAATCGTCTTTTAGCTTCCAAAAAAGCAGGATTGTCACCCCACGAAGATACGTCTTCCCGAAGAAAACTGTCATCGATCTGTAGTCAAGATAGAAATCGTTTGCTTCTTTGAGTCACAAAATCATCCAGCGTCATATCTGAAACAAAGAAAAAAACATTAAAATAAGCAAAAACTAAACCACAAAACTTTGAAAAAGAAACAAGAAAATATTAAGTACTTACCAAACAAATTTTGCGTAATTTCTTCCTTCGATGGGCATAGCGTTAAGAGGAATCTGAACTTTCGTCTCTGTTTAAATTATTAATCATTTTTGTCTTGGTTTTGGTGTCAACTTCTTCATCAAAAGTGATAACATGACTGTTCTTCACACAAATACCATAAATGATGAATAAACTTGCTTATGGATGCCTTGGAACTTGTCGCTCTACTTTTTCATATTCTTTTAGAGCTTTCAAAAAGGACAAGTCTTGGTTAGGTGCTTTAACTGCCATTGTACATTCGAGCCAAGGTTTGGTATACAAGGTGACGATAAATAAACAAACATCTTGTAGAGCATTTTGGTCCTTTGCAGTAATTTTAAGTTGCGATTGAAGTAAACATATTTTTATAGAATAGATTGCTCTCGCCATCTATCGCGCTTGATGCAAAGCTCCGGGGATCCTGAGTTTTAGTTTATTCTCTGTGTCTCCTCCTAAGAACACAACGCACAGTTCAACCAATTCGCGGTAATCGTCTCTAACAAAAGATTTTTCCAGTTCAGTCTTATAAAAAGTTAACAAAGATGTAATGTTTGTCTTAGCAATATGTGCTTTAACGAAATTTAGAGGTGACTCAATGTTAATATTTTTCCAATTATCTCTTAACTTTTTGAAAATTTGAATATCTGGGCTACTTGTAATATGTTTTACCTTGGTTTCAAAAAACATCTTTAAGGATCAACTCATAAACATGATGAAGACAAGCAAAAAGCAGCAATTCCCTTTCTAAAGTCTGCTCCAGAATAGCACAAGCTCCACTGAAATGGCCAGTATTGGAAGCTGTTGTATCGCAGCACATTATGAGAGCAGTTGAAATGGCTTCAGCTTGATGTTTTCCAGAAGAACTCTCTAATTTCGGTACTGCAAGAAGCTGTTCTCTATCGTCAAATGAAGCAATAATTGGCAAGCGTTCTTCTTTTGAACTTCGTACATGCAATCCAGGTAATAGTTTTCCATCCCAATGAACTGTGACTACGTTAGGCAAATTATTCTTTAAGTCAGTTTTTATTGCTTCTGCCCTGGATTTTCTCGCTTGAGTACGAATTCGCTGAATCGAGGATTTGTTTATAGGGAAATCATCGCTGTTCAGACCAAGCGCTTCTACAACCGCATGGAGAATGTAAACTGAGTCCCTTATGCTTAATTGGCATCGATCTAAAGCTGCTACCAGTTTAGGAGTTATTAAACTTTTCGTGCCTCTTTTCAAACTTTTTTCAGGGCAAGGAATCTGAGTACTAAGTTCAGAGTTCGAAATCTGTTCCTCATCCGAATTCTCAAGACATTCCAAGTTATCTATCGAAGAAGTAGATGCAACAGCAAATAACTCCCTTTGTTTTACCTTTCTTTCTTCTTCTTCCAATCGTCTTTGCCTAACTCATTCTTCTTTCTCCGCCAATTTTTTGTCAATTCCACCTAAGCATCCCGGTCGACCTGGCTCTCTCTGTTTCCTTAAGAAATCTTTGTCTTCCTCTATCTTCATTCTGTCAAAGGCATCTGCATGTGCAATATCAAATAAGTTATCAAGGTCTTTTACAAAATTATTTTCACGATTCTTGAAAGTCAACTGAGTTTCCTTACAGTTTTTTTGCAGCTCCCTCCAAACATGATAAAAATCAACAAGTTTCTTCACGCAGTTAGGGATTGCCTTCGTAGGAATTCTGGCTTTTTCCCAAAATATAATGCACTCTCTTATAACAAGATTCGCACTTTCACTAACAGTCAGCTTGACTTCACGAATATTGTAAAATAAAACGGTGTGAACTTGTCGATTAGGTGGTAATTTTGCACCATTTATCTGGTGGCTTGGCAGTCCGATAAGGAAAATATTTTGTTTATCACTTCGTAATTCGACTGACATTTTTTTAATAATAAAACCGCACTTTATGAAACACACTATTGGAATAGCAAATTACCATCGAAAAAAGACATTCATTTGCCAGCTGAGTAAAAAGGGGAATTACCTTTTTAGATAGACATATATAATATATATGAAAGCTCATTTTCTTGAAAGGAATGAATACGAAAGCTGCATCATTATATAATAATCAAAGCTATCTTAACAATATTTTGTCATGATATGAAAATCACTTTTATAAAATCTATATAGTTATGTATAGTTATTTTGACATTATTTTGACATATTATTTTTTTAACTAAAAAATTCCAAAAAAAGGAGTTAAAAATGTATTTTGGAACAGCGGACCAGGTTCTGCTAGTTTCATATTAAATATAAATTAACATTATTAAAAATTACTAACATAAAAAAACACAACAGTAAAATATTAAAAAATATTGAAAATTGAATAAAATACGTACAAATTGTAATGACTTATACCAATATTGACCAAAAATTACCCATACTTACAACAATTAACTTTGTCGCAAGTCGGCACGGGTTATCATTCTAATATCAAAGTAAATTTTTTTCTGGAGCCTTCTATGATTATTTCGAAACTTTTTAGCGGGTATGCGCAAAAAAATATTGAGGTCCAAAAATAAGGGACACCCTAACCTACATATGTAATAGATCCTTTAAAAATATGTATCTTGAAAATCCTATTGTAGAATCATTTAAAAATAAAGCTTACACACACACACGGACTGAAAGTATTTCGACACAGTGGGAATTCAAAAAAAAAAAAAAATCATTATGATACTTCTAAGAAAAATCTCACGTACGAAGTGAAATTTTCTTTATAACCACCATCGGTCCATATTTGACCATAACTTGTAAATATAAAAAACTCTCCTGAAGACCACTAAACTGAAACAAATTCCTGTTAAAAGCTTTAAAATTATAAATTATGACAGGTATGGCTACTAAATTTTGCATAAATAAGCTTTATGTAAATACGAGCCAATGTACAAAATCGGTCATCTATGACCTATAGTAATTATTATTACAAAATCGGTCATATTTGACCTATAGTTATTATATGTATAAAATTCCCTTTTTATACCCATCATCAAAAATAATGGGGGGTATATTGAGATTGTCATTCCGTTTGTCATTTCCTTAATATTAGCTCAAAAGCCAAAATTGAAGTATATTCTGAATCTTAATGAAATTCTAAGACAATGGAGCAATGTCCGTCTGTCCATCTGTCTGTCTGTCTGTCTGTCTGTCTGTCTGGCTGTCTGTCTGTCTGTCTGTCTGTCTGTCTGTCCGTCCGTCTGTCTGTCTGTCTGTCTGTCTGTCTCTCTGTCTGTCTGTTGTCGGCAAGATAAAACCTTAACTAAATTTGGTATAAATATTCTTCATTTCTTGGAAAATTTTGGTATTGAAATCGGGCAAAATCGGTTCATATTCGACCGTAGCTCCCATATAGCCTCGTCAGATGTCATGCCAAAAATTGCAAAGAAAAACTTTGAGCCAAATATCTCTTAAGCTGTAAGAGATAATGTAGTATAGAAAGCATGTTTTTTCTTAAGTTTTCTAAAAAGTTTTCGAAAATGTAACAAAAAAATTGGATTAGACTAAATTGGAGAATGTTATATGCAACCAATGGTTTTACATACCCGAGGTGGGCAACTTTGCTTCACTGCTACAGATAGATGCGTTCTTAAATGTTGTTCAAAAGCCCTAACTCTCTTTTACTGATATTAAAAATTTCGTCCAGTAGTTCAGAAACTGCTGAGTAAATACCAAAAATACCTCATTTGCACTACTGTGCACTGGAGCATCGCGGCAACTTGGGTTGTGTCAGACTGTTCTATGGTTAATACCGAAGAATGGGCTCTGATGAAATCAGATAACTCTTTTGTGAATGTCGGATTTTCTAAAGCAATACAAGTTCAACTATTAGAGCTCATCAATAGGTGGTCGATTGTACAGTAGACCAAACAACGCGTTACAAAGCAGAATTCGCTCCCTGTATAAGTCTTGCTTATCTGTTGCAATATAGGAAAGTTCAAATCAAATATCCATAAAAACGACTCCATTTATCTTCTCTTTCATAACCTATTTCCCTAGTTCCACCATTATACATTGCATAAGTAGGGGTGACATGGCAGATTGTCTAACAAACAAAACTATATATGTCTCAGCAGGCCTCATCAACACCAATGATGGCCACACAAACTAGAAGACGTAGGAAATTTAATAGGGAGTCAAAATCCACAAGGGTCTCTCATTACTCGACAATTATGAGGATAACTTAAAACTATTTAAGACAGCACACTAGAAGATCCAGAAGAATGTCTGAGTGAATTCTTATACTCAGATCACGACAGGTTTTTGTACAGATGCGACAATATAAGTGGATAGAAGTACATCCAATAACGACTACTTAAGAACTTCTGGATATTTATGTGTTAAGATTGTGGTCTGGAATACGTCAAATTATGAATACGTTGGGACTTCTGGATACCCACATTCTGACAACATCTGTAATAGTTCTTTTGCGAAAGCCCATGCAACCTTTAACTTTTGTAAACTTCAAATGGTTCCAAACATGCAGGTACTTGCTATAAGCCTCACGGCCAGTTTCTCCTTTAAAAGTCCCTTTTTCTGCTAGCCTTTTCTTCAAGACTTGATATTTTTATCATTTATATTGCCCCATTGTGCTGTATAAATATTTGTTTAACATGTTAAATCATAAATTTTGTTTTAGCAAGTGTATGTGTATGCAGTTTAACAGTATTTTTGTAGATTTTCCATTTTTCTTCAAATTTATTGTTTAGCTTCTATTTGAGGTTTTCTTGCAATTTTAAAAGAAAATTCTACTAAATAGTGAAAACACGACGCAACGCACGATTTAAGCCATAGGATTTTATACGAAACCATAAAAAGGAAAGGCACAGTGTGAAAAAAATGAAATGGGAATAATGTTAAAAATAATTGGAAATATTTATGAAATGTTAATTAACTATGATAACATAAAATTAGGAGATGTCGTCGATATCCATTTCTCTAGATATCGATGAACAATGTTTTACTGTAAAGAATTGTCATACTCATATCATTTTACTCACTGTAAAATCTTAAGTTTATATTACAATTTCTTTCTGCTTATATTTTTGATATAATACTGGCCATAAATTATGCAAGGGCTAAGACAGCAGCAACATAAGAAAGGCGGATAAGCATAAAACAAATATGTAAAGAAAAGAAATGAAAGAAAGAAGAAACACAAACAATAACCAACAAAATTAATTATTTGGGATAAAAGAAAAGTTTTGTATTTTTTTTTTGGTAAAAAATTTTACTTTCATAAAGAACTTAAAAATGGATTTTGAAACAGCGAAATTAGCTGTATCAACTCATACATGAATTGAGCTGTCATTATTTGACATTTATTTAGTAAAAAGCTGTATACTCCGGAACCTTTGGTTTCAGTAAGACATCGCTACAAGCCACACATCCGGATGTCATAGTGTTTTGTCACACCAAGATGTCGCCTATTTCCGCTGAAAATCAGGTAATGATCGAAAATTTTTCAATAGAAAAATTTTCGATAGAAATACTTTTACTATAGAAAACTTTTCTATAGAAACATTTTCGATAGAAATATTTTTCTATAAAAAAATTTTCGATAGAATTTTTTTCGGTAGAAATATTTTTCTATAGAAAAATTTTCGATAGAAATATTTTTCTATAAAAAAAATTTTCGATAGAAATATTTTTCTATAGAAAAATTTTCGATAGAAATATTTTTCTATAGAAAAATTTTCGATAGAAATATTTTTCTATAGAAAAATTTTCGATAGAAATATTTTTCTATAGAAAAATTTTCGATAGAAATATTTTTCTATAGAAAAATTTTCGATAGAAATATTTTTCTATAGAAAAATTTTCGATAGAAATATTTTTCTATAGAAAAATTTTCGATAGAAATATTTTTCTATAGAAAAATTTTCGATAGAAATATTTTTCTATAGAAAAATTTTCGATAGAAATATTTTTCTATAGAAAAATTTTCGATAGAAATATTTTTCTATAGAAAAATTTTCGTTAGAAATATTTTTCTATAGAAAAATTTTCGATAGAAATATTTTTCTATAGAAAAATTTTCGATAGAAATTTTTTTCTATAGAAAAATTTTCGATAGAAATTTTTTTCTATAGAAAAAAATTTCTATCGAAAATTTTTTCTATAGAAAAATTTTCGATAGAAATTTTTTTCTATAGAAAAATTTTCGATAGAAATATTTTTCTATAGAAAAATTTTCGATAGAAATATTTTTCTATAGAAAAATTTTCGATAGAAATATTTTTCTATAGAAAAATTTTTCTATAGAAAAATTTTCGATAGAAATATTTTTCTATAGAAAAATTTTCGTTAGAAATATTTTTCTATAGAAAAATTTTCGATAGAAATATTTTTCTATAGAAAAATTTTCGATAGAAATATTTTTCTATAAAAAAATTTTCGATAGAAATATTTTTCTATAGAAAAATTTTCGATAGAAATATTTTTCTATAGAAAAATTTTCGATAGAAATATTTTTCTATAGAAAAATTTTCGATAGAAATATTTTTCTATAGAAAAATTTTCGATAGAAATATTTTTCTATAGAAAAATTTTCGATAGAAATATTTTTCTATAGGAAAATTTTCGATAGAAATATTTTTCTATAGAAAAATTTTCGATAGAAATATTTTTCTATAGAAAAATTTTCGATAGAAATATTTTTCTATAGAAAAATTTTCGATAGAAATATTTTTCTATAGAAAAATTTTTTATAGAAATATTTTTCTATACAAAAATTTTCGATAGAAATATTTTTCTATAGAAAAATTTTCGATAGAAATATTTTTCTATTAAAAAATTTTCGATAGAAATATTTTTCTATTAAAAAATTTTCGATAGAAATATTTTTCTATAGAAAAATTTTCGATAGAAATATTTTTCTATACAAAAATTTTCGATAGAAATATTTTTCTATACAAAAATTTTCGATAGAAATATTTTTCTATACAAAAATTTTCGATAGAAATATTTTTCTATAGAAAAATTTTCGATAGAAATATTTTTCTATAGAAAAATTTTCGATAGAAATATTTTTCTATAGAAAAATTTTCGATAGAAATATTTTTCTATAGAAAAATTTTCGATAGAAATTTTTTCTATAGAAAAATTTTCGATAGAAATATTTTTCTATAGAAAAATTTTCGATAGAAATATTTTTCTATAGAAAAATTTTCGATAGAAATATTTTTCTATAGAAAAATTTTCGATAGAAATATTTTTCTATAGAAAAATTTTCGATAGAAATATTTTTCTATAGAAAAATTTTCGATAGAAATATTTTTCTATAGAAAAATTTTCGATAGAAATATTTTTCTATAGAAAAATTTTCGATAGAAATATTTTTCTATAGAAAAATTTTCGATAGAAATATTTTTCTATAGAAAAATTTTCGATAGAAATATTTTTCTATAGAAAAATTTTCGATAGAAATATTTTTTTATAGAAAAATTTTCGATAGAAATATTTTTCTATAGAAAAATTTTCGATAGAAATATTTTTCTATAGAAAAATTTTCGATAGAAATATTTTTCTATAGAAAAATTTTCGATAGAAATATTTTTCTATAGAAAAATTTTCGATAGAAATATTTTTCTATAGAAAAATTTTCGATAGAAATATTTTTCTATAGAAAAATTTTCGATAAAAATATTTTTCTATAAAAAAATTTTCGATAGAAATATTTTTCAATAGAAAAATTTTCGATAGAAATATTTTTCAATAGAAAAATTTTCGATAGAAATATTTTTCTATAGAAATATTTTTCTATAGAAAAATTTTCGATAGAAATATTTTTCTATAGAAAAATTTTCGATAGAAATATTTTTCTATAGAAAAATTTTCGATAGAAATATTTTTCTGTAGAAAAATTTTCGATAGAAATATTTTTCTATAGAAAAATTTTCGATAGAAATATTTTTCTGTAGAAAAATTTTCGATAGAAATATTTTTCTATAGAAAAATTTTCGATAGAAATATTTTTCTATAGAAAAATTTTCGATAGAAATATTTTTCTATAGAAAAATTTTCGATAGAAATATTTTTCTATAGAAAAATTTTCGATAGAAATATTTTTCTATAGAAAAATTTTCGATAGAAATATTTTTCTATAGAAAAATTTTCGATAGAAATATTTTTCTATAGAAAAATTTTCGATAGAAATATTTTTCTATAGAAAAATTTTCGATAGAAATATTTTTCTATAGAAAAATTTTCGATAGAAATATTTTTCTATAGAAAAATTTTCGATAGAAATATTTTTCTATAGAAAAATTTTCGATAGAAATATTTTTCTATAGAAAAATTTTCGATAGAAATATTTTTCCATAGAAAAATTTTCGATAGAAATATTTTTCTATAGAAAAATTTTCGATAGAAATATTTTTTTATAGAAAAATTTTCGATAGAAATATTTTTCTATAGAAAAATTTTCGATAGAAATATTTTTCTATAGAAAAATTTTCGATAGAAATATTTTTCTATAGAAAAATTTTCGATAGAAATATTTTTCTATAGAAAAATTTTCGATAGAAATATTTTTCTATAGAAAAATTTTCGATAGAAATATTTTTCTATAGAAAAATTTTCGATAGAAATATTTTTCTATAGAAAAATTTTCGATAGAAATATTTTTCTATAGAAAAATTTTCGATAGAAATATTTTTCTATAGAAAAATTTTCGATAGAAATATTTTTCTATAGAAAAATTTTCGATAGAAATATTTTTCTATAGAAAAATTTTCGATAGAAATATTTTTCTATAGAAAAATTTTCGATAGAAATATTTTTCTATAGAAAAATTTTCGATAGAAATATTTTTCTATAGAAAAAATTTCGATAGAAATATTTTTCTATAGAAAAATTTTCGATAGAAATATTTTTCTATAGAAAAATTTTCGATAGAAATATTTTTCTATAGAAAAATTTTCGATAGAAATATTTTTCTATAGAAAAATTTTCGATAGAAATATTTTTCTATAGAAAAATTTTCGATAGAAATATTTTTCTATAGAAAAATTTTCGATAGAAATATTTTTCTATAGAAAAATTTTCGATAGAAATATTTTTCTATAGAAAAATTTTCGATAGAAATATTTTTCTATAGAAAAATTTTCGATAGAAATATTTTTCTATAGAAAAATTTTCGATAGAAATATTTTTCTATAGAAAAATTTTCGATAGAAATATTTTTCTATAGAAAAATTTTCGATAGAAATATTTTTCTATAGAAAAATTTTCGATAGAAATATTTTTCTATAGAAAAATTTTCGATAGAAATATTTTTCTATAGAAAAATTTTCGATAGAAATATTTTTGTATAGAAAAATTTTCGATAGAAATATTTTTGTATAGAAAAATTTTTGATAGAAATATTTTTCTATAGAAAAATTTTCGATAGAAATATTTTTCTATAGAAAAATTTTCGATAGAAATATTTTTCTATAGAAAAATTTTCGATAGAAATATTTTTCTATAGAAAAATTTTCGATAGAAATATTTTTCTATAGAAAAATTTTCGATAGAAATATTTTTCTATAGAAAAATTTTCGATAGAAATATTTTTCTATAGAAAAATTTTCGATAGAAATATTTTTCTATAGAAAAATTTTCGATAGAAATATTTTTCTATAGAAAAATTTTCGATAGAAATATTTTTCTATAGAAAAATTTTCGATAGAAATATTTTTCTATAGAAAAATTTTCGATAGAAATATTTTTCTATAGAAAAATTTTCGATAGAAATATTTTTCTATAGAAAAATTTTCGATAGAAATATTTTTCTATAGAAAAATTTTCGATAGAAATATTTTTCTATAGAAAAATTTTCGATAGAAATATTTTTCTATAGAAAAATTTTCGATAGAAATATTTTTCTATAGAAAAATTTTCGATAGAAATATTTTTCTATAGAAAAATTTTCGATAGAAATATTTTTCTATAGAAAAATTTTCGATAGAAATATTTTTCTATAGAAAAATTTTCGATAGAAATATTTTTCTATAGAAAAATTTTCGATAGAAATATTTTTCTATAGAAAAATTTTCGATAGAAATATTTTTCTATAGAAAAATTTTCGATAGAAATATTTTTCCATAGAAAAATTTTCGATAGAAATATTTTTCTATAGAAAAATTTTCGATAGAAATATTTTTTTATAGAAAAATTTTCGATAGAAATATTTTTCTATAGAAAAATTTTCGATAGAAATATTTTTCTATAGAAAAATTTTCGATAGAAATATTTTTCTATAGAAAAATTTTCGATAGAAATATTTTTCTATAGAAAAATTTTCGATAGAAATATTTTTCTATAGAAAAATTTTCGATAGAAATATTTTTCTATAGAAAAATTTTCGATAGAAATATTTTTCTATAGAAAAATTTTCGATAGAAATATTTTTCTATAGAAAAATTTTCGATAGAAATATTTTTCTATAGAAAAATTTTCGATAGAAATATTTTTCTATAGAAAAATTTTCGATAGAAATATTTTTCTATAGAAAAATTTTCGATAGAAATATTTTTCTATAGAAAAATTTTCGATAGAAATATTTTTCTATAGAAAAATTTTCGATAGAAATATTTTTCTATAGAAAAATTTTCGATAGAAATATTTTTCTATAGAAAAATTTTCGATAGAAATATTTTTCTATAGAAAAATTTTCGATAGAAATATTTTTCTATAGAAAAATTTTCGATAGAAATATTTTTCTATAGAAAAATTTTCGATAGAAATATTTTTCTATAGAAAAATTTTCGATAGAAATATTTTTCTATAGAAAAATTTTCGATAGAAATATTTTTCTATAGAAAAATTTTCGATAGAAATATTTTTCTATAGAAAAATTTTCGATAGAAATATTTTTCTATAGAAAAATTTTCGATAGAAATATTTTTCTATAGAAAAATTTTCGATAGAAATATTTTTCTATAGAAAAATTTTCGATAGAAATATTTTTCTATAGAAAAATTTTCGATAGAAATATTTTTCTATAGAAAAATTTTCGATAGAAATATTTTTGTATAGAAAAATTTTCGATAGAAATATTTTTGTATAGAAAAATTTTTGATAGAAATATTTTTCTATAGAAAAATTTTCGATAGAAATATTTTTCTATAGAAAAATTTTCGATAGAAATATTTTTCTATAGAAAAATTTTCGATAGAAATATTTTTCTATAGAAAAATTTTCGATAGAAATATTTTTCTATAGAAAAATTTTCGATAGAAATATTTTTCTATAGAAAAATTTTCGATAGAAATATTTTTCTATAGAAAAATTTTCGATAGAAATATTTTTCTATAGAAAAATTTTCGATAGAAATATTTTTCTATAGAAAAATTTTCGATAGAAATATTTTTCTATAGAAAAATTTTCGATAGAAATATTTTTCTATAGAAAAATTTTCGATAGAAATATTTTTCTATAGAAAAATTTTCGATAGAAATATTTTTCTATAGAAAAATTTTCGATAGAAATATTTTTCTATAGAAAAATTTTCGATAGAAATATTTTTCGATAGAAAAATTTTCGTTAGAAATATTTTTCTATAGAAAAATTTTCGATAGAAATATTTTTCTATAGAAAAATTTTCGATAGAAATATTTTTCTATAGAAAAATTTTCGATAGAAATATTTTTCTATAGAAAAATTTTCGATAGAAATATTTTTCTATAGAAAAATTTTCGATAGAAATATTTTTCTATAGAAAAATTTTCGATAGAAATATTTTTCTATAGAAAAATTTTCGATAGAAATATTTTTCTATAGAAAAATTTTCGATAGAAATATTTTTCTATAGAAAAATTTTCGATAGAAATATTTTTCTATAGAAAAATTTTCGATAGAAATATTTTTCTATAGAAAAATTTTCGATAGAAATATTTTTCTATAGAAAAATTTTCGATAGAAATATTTTTCTATAGAAAAATTTTCGATAGAAATATTTTTCTATAGAAAAATTTTCGATAGAAATATTTTTCTATAGAAAAATTTTCGATTGAAATATTTTTCTATAGAAAAATTTTCGATAGAAATATTTTTCTATAGAAATATTTTCGATAGAAATATTTTTCTATAGAAAAATTTTCGATAGAAATATTTTTCTATGAAAAATTTTCGATAGAAATATTTTTCTATAGAAAAATTTTCGATAGAAATATTTTTCTATAGAAAAATTTTCGATGGAAATATTTTTCTATAGAAAAATTTTCGATAGAAATATTTTTCTATAGAAAAATTTTCGATAGAAATATTTTTCTATAGAAAAATGTTCGATAGAAATATTTTTCTATAGAAAAATTTTCGATAGAAATATTTTTCTATAGAAAAATTTTCGATAGAAATATTTTTCTATAGAAAAATTTTCGATAGAAATATTTTTCTATAGAAAAATTTTCGATAGAAATATTTTTCTATAGAAAAATTTTCGATAGAAATATTTTTCTATAGAAAAATTTTCGATAGAAATATTTTTCTATAGAAAAATTTTCGATAGAAATATTTTTCTATAGAAAAATTTTCGATAGAAATATTTTTCTATAGAAAAATTTTCGATAGAAATATTTTTCTATAGAAAAATTTTCGATAGAAATATTTTTCTATAGAAAAATTTTCGATAGAAATATTTTTCTATAGAAAAATTTTCGATAGAAATATTTTTCTATAGAAAAATTTTCGATAGAAATATTTTTCTATAGAAAAATTTTCGATAGAAATATTTTTCTATAGAAAAATGTTCGATAGAAATATTTTTCTATAGAAAAATTTTCGTTAGAAATATTTTTCTATAGAAAAATTTTCGTTAGAAATATTTTTCTATAGAAAAATTTTCGTTAGAAATATTTTTCTATAGAAAAATTTTCGTTAGAAATATTTTCGTGCTTTGATTTGTCCAAACAATTTCATCTTCATGGTCATCTCTATGCTATTGTTGAATATATTGCAGATTTTAATTATATTTGAAATGGAAGACAACATAACTTAAATTTTTGTCATTACTTTAAATTAACATTTCAAATAAACAACTAATTCTGCCCTTAAACCTTAATTCTACCATAAATATCATAAAACATATATTTAAAACTTTAGAAAGGATTTCACTTTTGATTTGCATCTAGAGATCATATGTAAAAGTATCTTCAATATAAGTCCTTTAAAAATTTATAGCTGCTGTCATACCTTATTTAAGTTTTAAATCTTCTTTATAATAATATTGTTCTTTTTTTTGTCAGAATATCTGTGTTTGTTCAGGCATTTTACATTTTACATTTCACATATATTTAATTTTAAATCTTAAATTGAGAAGAAAAGGATTCGTTGGCAAACATTTGTTGTATGTTTTTGTGTAATAGCAAACATACATACATTTCGATGCCAATTTTATATAAATGGCCTAATAAATTTTGATAAGCCAGACAAGTCTTTATTGTTATGGTTGAAGAAATTTTACATACTCTCCTCTAATATACTTTTGCACATTTAACTCTTTCTATTTTCTTTTCAGCCTTTAACCTAAATTGTGTGTTTTTGTTGAAATATTGAAATTTAATATGATAGGGTGGGTGGTTTGAAAAGGTTTTGTCAAGGAGTATTAAGATAAAAAGCTTGGTTTTAAAAGAAGCTGGCCTGAAGAAGATTAGTCTTGAAATTGTCTTTTAATTGTGATGCTCATAATTTAATTAGGAATTGACGAAGACACCACTATGAGTTATAAAAAGTACCAAAAATTAGTTTTCACCCCTGTTTGATTTTTACTTGATCACTTTCTAAAAAATACTATAAATGTGTCTCTTTACTTTTATACCCTTCACCATGATCTTCACAACGGATCTGAGTTTAGCGCATCAAGATCCATACAATCCGCATAGTTTTATTAAAAGGAAAGACAAAAAATGAATTTTTGCAGAGCAGTGTAACCGGCCAGCCAGCCGGACGGACATCGTTAAAACAACTCAGGGAGTGATTCTAAGTCAATTGGTACACTAAAAGGTGGGTCTCAGACCAATATTTGTATGAGTTACAAACATCAGCACAAACCTATATACCCTCTCCACCTATGGAAAGGGTATATAGGTTTGTGCTGCTCTGCAAAAATTCAATTTTGTCTTTCCTTTTAATAAAACTATGCGGATTGTATGGATCTTGATGCGCTAAACTCAGATCCGTTGTCGGTTTTTTTCCATCAGATCTGGATTTCTTTTATGGGCGTGGCAAATTTTTCCCCTTAAATTTGTCAGGTACGGAGACTTATTTCGTCTCGAGAACGACTCATCCGATTTTCAAAATTACAACACTTGAAGATGCATAACAAAAAAAAATTGCATTTATTTTAGTCTAATATAAGTTTTCTGTATCTCTTATCGTTTTGGAGTTATTTAGAAATTAATGGAGATAGAATTTTTTTCGTGCGAAATTCGTAATTTTTTTCAGGTTAAAAATGTAATTAAAAAAAAGATAAAGTAAAATTTTAACATTTTAAACATTTTTCTAAGAGCTACATATCTTAAAAATAAAATAAGCTATAAACCATAAAAATCGGTTTAAAAATGTGAATTTTATTACCAATTTGTCGGATAAAGGAGGATTTGGCTGCAGAGCAGTGTTATCCATGTAAGCTTGTTATAACTCTATAGGCCGTTACTTTAAAAATAATTTGATGAAATTTGGCACAGGTTCATATTTTGGTCTAAGGACGATCCCTATACTTTTTGGGCGAAATCGGATTACTATTTCTGGTACCTCCCATAGGGATGCCTTCCCGAAATAAAGTGTTTTGTCTTGTACAGCCACAAATTTAGCTGTATTTTAATAATATTCAGCACAAATATTTCTTATCAAAACCTTAATCAGTGTGCCTAATTTTGTAGAAATCGGTCCATGTTTGACCATACCTCCCATACAAGACAATTTCTCAAAAGACGTTTATATGCACATAAATACACAAAAACGTTAATAACTCTAAAGATAAATGCATTTGATTGCTTAAACTTTGCACAGATAAATATTTTGTAAATATAATAACCAATAACCAAAATTTGGTAACAATCGGTCCACAATTGACCCTAGCTCCCATATCAGACCCTTAGCCGGAAATAATATAAATCTCGAAATTTTGAAAAAAATAGCACATAGTATATGTATGTATGCCTCCAAGACTTAAGAAAAACTCTTTAATTGTTTCTACATATTTGACCTTAGTAGTGAAGGGTATGATATAGTCGGGCTAGACCAACTATAGCTTTTCTAACTTGTTAAATCTGATTTTTGTTCTTTTTATACCCACCATCAAAAAGAATGGGGGGTATATTGAGATTGTCATTCCGTTTGTAGTTTCCTTAATATTGGCTCAAAAATCAAAAACGATATATATTCTGAATCCTTATAAAATTCTAAGACGATTGAGCTATGCCCGTCTGTCTGTCTGTTGAAATCACGATAACGTCTAAACGAAAAGAGCTAGCTAACCGAAATTTAGCAAACACATTCTTTATCTATGAGAAAATTTTGGTATTGAAATTAGGCAAAATCGGTTAGCATTTGACCATAGCTCCCGTATAATCTCGTCTAGGCTAATAGCTTATTTGCTAATAAATGACAAATTATAACAGTTATGATGACAAAATTTGGTATCTAGAAGTTTTACATCATATAAAATTTCATCGAAATCGGTTCACATTTAGCCATAGCTCCCATACAAAAAACTTACGAAAACAGTCTAAATTTCACCTAAAATACACTTAAATGAAAATAAATCTAAAAGTATAATAGATATAACCACTAAATTTAGCACAAGAAAGTCTTATATCAATACCAGCCAGTGTGCAAAATTTTGTTGCAATCGGTCACCATTTGACCATAGCTCCCATATAAAAAACTTACGAAAACACAAAAATTCAAAAAGAAAAGGGGATTTATGTCCGTTTATCCGTCAGATAAAATCGTGATAGCTCCTTAACTACAAGATCTAGTAAGACTAAACTACAATCAGTTACTATTTGACCATAGCTCCCATATAAAAAACTTATGGAAACAAAAAAATACATAACGAAAAGGTTGTTTATGTCCGTCTGTCCGTTAGATAAAAGCACGATAGCGCCTTAACGAAAAGAGCTAGAGGGACAAAATTTTACAAAAGTATTTTGGATATCTTTAAAAAGATGTGTGTTGAAAATGGACAAAATCGGTTCAAATTTAGTTAGACCTCCCATATAACCCCGCCCCGCGAAACACATTATTGCTGATAAATTGAATACAATTGTAATAGCTATGACGATTTAATTTAAAATAGGGAAGTTTAATGCAATTTTTGACCAGTTTATCAAATTCTATAGGAATCAGTCTACATTTGACTTTATCTTTCATATAAAAACACTCACGGAAACCAACAATTTTAGCAAAGGCCAGTTAAAAGCTATTAAATTAGAAACTATGATAGCTATGGCCACTAAATTCTGCAAGAATAAGCTCTATATATATACCAGCCAGATTTTGTTACAATCGGTCAACATTTGGCTATAATTCTTATATATATAACATCCCCTTTTTATATCTACAATCAAAAAGATTTGGAGGTACATTCTTTATATTAAGATTGCACCTATGAAATTATATAGGCATCAATCAATGTTCAGCCCAGACTTTATATATGATGAATGCATTAGGATCTCTTAACGAAATATATGGACCTGCCGTATTACTATTAACGTGTTTAGCCTAACTACATATTAAGCACAACGAAAAGTATTTAACAACTTAATGTAAAACTATACCCGTTTATGAGACCGAATTTTGATCAACGTAAATACTGGGGAAACCACTAAACTATTTTTAAATGTTGAACTATAAAGCTACAGCAACCGAATTTAGTCCAAAGGTTTTAAAAACAATACCAATTAGCTTAGCAATTTTTTCAGTTTTGGTCCAGATTTTGAATTAGCTGCACCCTGTTTCTGAATTTAACACAACTTGATGGTGGGTATATAAGTTTCGGCACAGCCGAATATAACACTCTTACTTGTTAAATTTTGTACCTTTTCCCTTTTGGTTTAAAGAAATAACCTTGGGATATTTTTTAATCCCCTTATTTAACCGAATTTTTAAAAAGTACCAAAAACTTGTTTTATTACTTTGAAAACTAATCTAACGCATTTTATTTATAGATCTACTGGTTCAAAAGATATACAAAGAATGGAGACAAAGAACTAACAGTTAAAATTATTTTCTTTTTTTTGAAAACGTACCAAATACTTGTTAATCAGTGTTCATTCTTACAAAACATACATATGGGTTGAAAAAGTACCTAAAATTATTTTGATACCCGATTTATCCTATTTTCAAAAAAGCACTAAACACTTTTTTTGTAGCAAATCAAACTGAATTTTTTAGCCCCTAAATCGAAAAGGTACCAAATATATATTGATATTTTATTTTATTTTTATCGATTCCAGTATAAGTTTTGTTTCTGTATTAATTGGTACAAAAAGAGTACCAAACATAATTTTCTTTCCTGATTTTGGAAAAAAATTACTAAGCATATCTTTCCTGATTCAAACACAATCTGAATTTTGTATTTGATCCCTTTTTATAACCTTAACGTCTAAATTTCTAAAAAGTACTGAATATGTTGATTTTTTTCAAGTTTTTGGATTCCGGTATAAATTTGTTTCTGTATTAATTGGTACAAAAAGAACCTAATACAATTTTCTTCCCCGATTTATCCTAAGAGTCTTCTGATTGAAACCAAATTTGAATTTTTTGATCTTATTTTTATGCCTTGAATTTCTAAAAATTACTGAATATGATATTAATACTATTCGAATATGATATTAATATGATATTAATACTATTTCATGTTTTGTTTGTCTAAAGATATTTAATGTTACTATTTTCCCCCTTTTGTACCTTTTTTACACCCTTAACTGTGAACTTAAGAAAGGACTGAATACGTATCCTACGTGTCCTACGTGTCATACGTGTCATTGTTGATCTCAAGACATTTTCATATTTGTTTTTATTCCCTTTAACTCTTATTCCCTTGAACTTGTTACCGTTTTCTACCCTTTTTAACCCTCAAATTCAAAAAGTACCAAACGCTTGTTTGATAACTCTTTCATGCTAATATACTTCCATATATATTTTATTTCTAAATTTAATGGCTTAAAAGATATAAAGAGATTAGAAAAAAATAAATTACCCATATAAAAATGTTCATATTTTTGCCCTTTTGTAGCTCCTAAATCGAAAATGTACCAAACAACTGTTTGATATTTTGCTCCTGTCAATCGATTTTCCTATAAATTGTACTTCTAACTTTATTGTTTTAATGATATACAAGGGAAAGAAACATTGAAACTACACTTAAAATTGTTTTCCCATTGTTAGCCCTTTTAACCCCCCAAATCGAGAAAGTACCAAAAACGTGTTTATTATTTTTTGTTGTTTATTGGTTGTGGTATAACTTTATCTGTATATTTCTAAAAAAACAAAAGACCTACATTTAAAATTGTTTTACAGTTTTACCCCTTTTTAGCCCCCAAATCAAAAAAGTACCAAACAAGTGTTTTTTTTTTGTTGTACAATGATTCCCGGTTTAATCTGTCCTTATTGTTTAAAAAGATTTATGTAGATTTAAAAAAGTACCAACATTTATCGCCCTTTTTTAAATACATTTTCAAAAAGTCTTTAGTACGTATCTATTTTTGAATATGATCCAAACCCTATTGTAAATATATTTCTATTACTTTTAGTTTCGAAAATAAAGTGTGCTAATGTTTTCTTTTTGACCCTTTTTACCCTTTAGGGGCCGTGCTTAAAAAAATCCTTTTCAACTGATTTTATGAAGGGGGAGGAGTTGCAACTCCGGGAAAAAATTACACCAAGGCCTTTAAAAAAAGTATGATATCTAATAATCTAAAACATGAACTTTACCCTAATATACATATTTAAGTTAAGTGATAGTCTAATAACTGATGAATCCACCCTCGAGTGTACTATGCTATGCAAATACTACATGTTAGGAAAAACATCAATGATAAATTGGCATATGACCCGAATGTTAAACTCGAACAATTACCCATAAAAAGAATCTACTACTGTTCCATCATTTACACAAAACACATACATACGAACAGACATACAAATACTCGTACATCTAAACAAACTTTTATAAATGTATATTGATATAAACGTATGTGTCAATAGAACTTATGTCTATCTAGGCCCAATAGTTTTCAAGTTTTAGAATGAGGCTAGGTTTATATAAAAGACCCATATTTAAGGTCTTTATAAGTTTTGGAGACATTCCAATCTTAAAAACTGTTGGGACTTAAACGAGTTTTATTCATAAATTATAGAAAATGGTTTTGGTTTTCACTGGTTTTTATTGAAATTCAACAATTTAAAAAGAAATTATTTCTAGATTTTTGGCTTTAGTCTTTCAAATGCAAATATGTTTGCCGATATCTCTATATCTACTAACTATATCTGACTTTTTAGACATTCATATAAAGTTTTTTTGTTATTAAAGTTGAACTTTTGTTAAACTGACTTATTTTTGTTTGGCTTAACTTCAAGGTTGTCTTAACACATATAGACACATACAAACACACCTTTTCACACAAACGAAAATACACACTCCCGTACTATCACACAGAGCTGGGATTTATAGCCATAAAATCTTTTAACAGTTGGATAACATTTCTTCTGTTAATTTAAGTCAATGTATTAGTGATAAATTATTCAATACATTTTCTCGTTCTTATGTAAATTGTATTGGGATTTTCAAATAAATTAGCCAAAGAAAAGTACAATATATTGCTCTTTTTCTTTGGAATACATTTGTTTATCTGTATTAAGTTTAGAAAAGGGTTTTATTAGATAATTTCCAAGAAATCACTAAATCATTACCGTGACATCAAGTCAAAATGATTTGTTTTGTATATTTATATCTAACATCCTCAGAATTGAAGATGAACTACTTCAATATGTAAGAGTTGGGTTAATTGCGGCTGCTTGATATAAATTTGCATAATCCTTGTTGACTTGTATAAGGAAGTAAATTTTTAATAGAAAGGATGTTAATTTGGTTTTATTATGTGGCTAAATTAATGAGGTGTTAAAGGAAATGGAATCATTCATAAGGATATACTTATATAGACTACAATAAAATATATATATATTAAAGAAATTTTTTAATTTCTAGACTTAATTTCCTATAATTATAAGAAATTTTTAAAACTTTTTCCAAAAATTTCCTATTTTTATAGGAAATTTTTCCAAAAATTTCCTATTTTTATAGGAAATTTTTCCAAAAATTTCCTATTTTTATAGGAAATTTTTCCAAAAATTTCCTATTTTTATAGGAAATTTTTCCAAAAATTTCCTATTTTTATAGGAAATTTTTCCAAAAATTTCCTATTTTTATAGGAAATTTTTCCAAAAATTTCCTATTTTTGTAGGAAATTTTTCCAAAAATTTCCTATTTTTATAGGAAATTTTTCCAAAAATTTCCTATTTTTATAGGAAATTTTTCCAAAAATTTCCTATTTTTATAGGAAATTTTTCCAAAAATTTCCTATTTTTATAGGAAATTTTTCCAAAAATTTCCTATTTTTATAGGAAATTTTTCCAAAAATTTCCTATTTTTATAGGAAATTTTTCCAAAAATTTCCTATTTTTATAGGAAATTTTTCCAAAAATTTCCTATTTTTATAGGAAATTTTTCCAAAAATTTCCTATTTTTATAGGAAATTTTTCCAAAAATTTCCTATTTTTATAGGAAATTTTTCCAAAAATTTCCTATTTTTATAGGAAATTTTTCCAAAAATTTCCTATTTTTATAGGAAATTTTTCCAAAAATTTCCTATTTTTATAGGAAATTTTTCCAAAAATTTCCTATTTTTATAGGAAATTTTTCCAAAAATTTCCTATTTTTATAGGAAATTTTTCCAAAAATTTCCTATTTTTATAGGAAATTTTTCCAAAAATTTCCTATTTTTATAGGAAATTTTTCCAAAAATTTCCTATTTTTATAGGAAATTTTTCCAAAAATTTCCTATTTTTGTAGGAAATTTTTCCAAAAATTTCCTATTTTTATAGGAAATTTTTCCAAAAATTTCCTATTTTTATAGGAAATTTTTCCAAAAATTTCCTATTTTTATAGGAAATTTTTCCAAAAATTTCCTATTTTTATAGGAAATTTTTCCAAAAATTTCCTATTTTTATAGGAAATTTTTCCAAAAATTTCCTATTTTTATAGGAAATTTTTCCAAAAATTTCCTATTTTTATAGGAAATTTTTCCAAAAATTTCCTATTTTTATAGGAAATTTTTCCAAAAATTTCCTATTTTTATAGGAAATTTTTTATAGGAAATTTTTCCAAAAATTTCCTAAATTTTTCCAAAAACTTCCTATTTTTATAGGAAATTTTTCCAAAAATTTCCTATTTTTATAGGAAATTTTTCCAAAAATTTCCTATTTTTATAGGAAATTTTTCCAAAAATTTCCTATTTTTATACGAAATTTTTCCAAAAATTTCCTATTTTTATAGGAAATATTTCAAAAATTTTCTAATTTTATAGGAAATTTTTCCAAAAATTTCCTATTTTTATAGGAAATTTTTCCAAAAATTTCCTATTTTTATAGGAAATTTTTCCAAAAATTTCCTATTTTTATAGGAAATTTTTCCAAAAATTTCCTATTTTTATAGGAAATTTTTCCAAAAATTTCCTATTTTTATAGGAAATTTTTCCAAAAATTTCCTATTTTTATAGGAAATTTTTCCAAAAATTTCCTATTTTTATAGGAAATTTTTCCAAAAATTTCCTATTTTTATAGGAAATTTTTCCAAAAATTTCCTATTTTTATAGGAAATTTTTCCAAAAATTTCCTATTTTTGTAGGAAATTTTTCCAAAAATTTCCTATTTTTATAGGAAATTTTTCCAAAAATTTCCTATTTTTATAGGAAATTTTTCCAAAAATTTCCTATTTTTATAGGAAATTTTTCCAAAAATTTCCTATTTTTATAGGAAATTTTTCCAAAAATTTCCTATTTTTATAGGAAATTTTTCCAAAAATTTCCTATTTTTATAGGAAATTTTTCCAAAAATTTCCTATTTTTATAGGAAATTTTTCCAAAAATTTCCTATTTTTATAGGAAATTTTTCCAAAAATTTCCTATTTTTATAGGAAATTTTTCCAAAAATTTCCTATTTTTATAGGAAATTTTTCCAAAAATTTCCTATTTTTATAGGAAATTTTTTATAGGAAATTTTGCCAAAAATTTCCTATTTTTATAGGAAATTTTTCCAAAAATTTCCTAAATTTTTCCAAAAATTTCCTATTTTTATAGGAAATTTTTCCAAAAATTTCCTATTTTTATAGGAAATTTTTCCAAAAATTTCCTATTTTTATACGAAATTTTTCCAAAAATTTCCTATTTTTATAGGAAATATTTCAAAAATTTTCTAATTTTATAGGAAATTTTTCCAAAAATTTCCTATTTTTATAGGAAATTTTTCCAAAAATTTCCTATTTTTATAGGAAATTTTTCCAAAAATTTCCTATTTTTATAGGAAATTTTTCCAAAAATTTCCTATTTTTATATGAAATTTTTCCAAAAATTTCCTATTTTTATAGGAAATTTTTCCAAAAATTTCCTATTTTTATAGGAAATTTTTCCAAAAATTTCCTATTTTTATAGGAAATTTTTCCAAAAATTTCCTATTTTGATAGGAAATTTTTCCAAAAATTTCCTATTTTTATAGGAAATTTTTCCAAAAATTTCCTATTTTTATAGGAAATTTTCCCAAAAATTTCCTATTTTTATAGGAAATTTTTCCAAAAATTTCCTATTTTTATAGGAAATTTTTCCAAAAATTTCCTATTTTTATAGGAAATTTTTCCAAAAATTTCCTATTTTTATAGGAAATTTTTCCAAAAATTTCCTATTTTTATAGGAAATTTTTCCAAAAATTTCCTATTTTTATAGGAAATTTTTCCAAAAATTTCCTATTTTTATAGGAAATTTTTCCAAAAATTTCCTATTTTTATAGGAAATTTTTCCAAAAATTTCCTATTTTTATAGGAAATTTTTCCAAAAATTTCCTATTTTTATAGGAAATTTTTCCAAAAATTTCCTATTTTTATAGGAAATTTTTCCAAAAATTTCCTATTTTTATAGGAAATTTTTCCAAAAATTTCCTATTTTTATAGAAAATTTTTCCAAAAATTTCCTATTTTTATAGGAAATTTTTCCAAAAATTTCATATTTTTATAGGAAATTTTTCCAAAAATTTCCTATTTTTATAGGAAATTTTTCCAAAAATTTCCTATTTTTATAGGAAATTTTTCCAAAAATTTCCTATTTTTATAGGAAATTTTTCCAAAAATTTCCTATTTTTATAGGAAATTTTTCCAAAAATTTCCTATTTTTATAGGAAATTTTTCCAAAAATTTCCTATTTTTATAGGAAATTTTTCCAAAAATTTCCTATTTTTATAGGAAATTTTTCCAAAAATTTCCTATTTTTATAGGAAATTTTTCCAAAAATTTCCTATTTTTATAGGAAATTTTTCCAAAAATTTCCTATTTTTATAGGAAATTTTTCCAAAAATTTCCTATTTTTATAGGAAATTTTTCCAAAAATTTCCTATTTTTATAGGAAATTTTTCCAAAAATTTCCTATTTTTATAGGAAATTTTTCCAAAAATTTCCTATTTTTATAGGAAATTTTTCCAAAAATTTCCTATTTTTATAGGAAATTTTTCCAAAAATTTCCTATTTTTATAGGAAATTTTTCCAAAAATTTCCTATTTTTATAGGAAATTTTTCCAAAAATTTCCTATTTTTATAGGAAATTTTTCCAAAAATGTCCTATTTTTATAGGAAATTTTTCCAAAGATTTCCTATTTTTATAGGAAATTTTTCCAAAAATTTCCTATTTTTATAGGAAATTTTTCCAAAAATTTCCTATTTTTATAGGAAATTTTTCCAAAAATTTCCTATTTTTATAGGAAATTTTTCCAAAAATTTCCTATTTTTATAGGAAATTTTTCCAAAAATTTCCTATTTTTATAGGAAATTTTTCCAAAAATTTCCTATTTTTATAGGAAATTTTTCCAAAAATTTCCTATTTTTATAGGAAATTTCCAAAAATTTCCTATTTTTATAGGAAATTTTTCCAAAAATTTCCTATTTTTATAGGAAATTTTTCTAAAAATTTCCTATTTTTATAGGAAATTTTTCCAAAAATTTCCTATTTTGATAGGAAATTTTTCCAAAAATTTCCTATTTTTATAGGAAATTTTTCCAAAAATTTCCTATTTTTATAGGAAATTTTTCCAAAAAATTCCTATTTTTATAGGAAATTTTTCCAAAAATTTCCTATTTTTATAGGAAATTTTTCCAAAAATTTCCTATTTTTATAGGAAATTTTTCCAAAAATTTCCTATTTTTATAGGAAATTTTTCCAAAAATTTCCTATTTTTATAGGAAATTTTTCCAAAAATTTCCTATTTTTATAGGAAATTTTTCCAAAAATTTCCTATTTTTATAGGAAATTTTTCCAAAAATTTCCTATTTTTATAGGAAATTTTTCCAAAAATTTCCTATTTTTATAGGAAATTTTTCCAAAAATTTCCTATTTTTATAGGAAATTTTTCCAAAAATTTCCTTTTTTTATAGGAAATTTTTCCAAAAATTTCCTATTTTTATAGGAAATTTTTCCAAAAATTTCCTATTTTTATAGGAAATTTTTCCAAAAATTTCCTATTTTTATAGGAAATTTTTCCAAAAATTTCCTATTTTTATAGGAAATTTTTCCAAAAATTTCCTATTTTTATAGGAAATTTTTCCAAAAATTTCCTATTTTTATAGGAAATTTTTCCAAAAATTTCCTATTTTTATAGGAAATTTTTCCAAAAATTTCCTATTTTTATAGGAAATGTTTCCAAAAATTTCCTATTTTTATAGGAAATTTTTCCAAAAATTTCCTATTTTTATAGGAAATTTTTCCAAAAATTTCCTATTTTTATAGGAAATTTTTCAAAAATTTCCTATTTTTATAGGAAATTTTTCTAAAATTTCCTATTTTTATAGGAAATTTTTCTAAAATTTCCTATTTTTATAGGAAATTTTTCTAAAATATCCTATTTTTATAGGAAATTTTTTAAAAATTTCCCATTTTTATAGGAAATTTTTCAAAAATTTCCTATTTTTATAGGAAATTTTTCAAAAATTTCCTATTTTTATAGGAAATTTTTCAAAAATTTCCTATTTTTATAGGAAATTTTTCAAAAATTTCCTATTTTTATAGGAAATTTTTCAAAAATTTCCTATTTTTATAGGAAATTTTTCAAAAATTTCCTATTTTTATAGGAAATTTTTCAAAAATTTCCTATTTTTATAGGAAATTTTTCAAAAATTTCCTATTTATATAGGAAATTTTTCAAAAATTTCCTATTTTTATAGGAAATTTTTCAAAAATTTCCTATTTTTATAGGAAATTTTTCAAAAATTTCCTATTTTTATAGGAAATTTTTCAAAAATTTCCTATTTTAATAGGAAATTTTTCAAAAATTTCCTATTTTTATAGGAAATTTTTCAAAAATTTCCTATTTTTATAGGAAATTTTTCAAAAATTTCCTATTTTTATAGGAAATTTTTCAAAAATTTCCTATTTTTATAGGAAATTTTTCAAAAATTTCCTATTTTTATAGGAAATTTTTCAAAATTTTCCTATTTTTATAGGAAATTTTTCAAAAATTTCCTATTTTTATAGGAAATTTTTCAAAAATTTCCTATTTTTATAGGAAATTTTTCAAAAATTTCCTATTTTTATAGGAAATTTTTCAAAAATTTCCTATTTTTATAGGAAATTTTTCAAAAATTTCCTATTTTTATAGGAAATTTTTCAAAAATTTCCTATTTTTATAGGAAATTTTTCAAAAATTTCCCATTTTTATTGGAAATTTTTTAAAAATTTTCTATTTTTATTGGAAATTTTTCAAAAATTTCCTATTTTTATTGGAAACTATTCAAAAATTTCCTATTTTTATTGGAAATTTTTCAAAAATTTCCTATTTTTATTGGAAAATTTTCAAAAACATTCTATTTGTATAGAAAGTTTTCAAAAGTTTATCATTTTTACAGGAACTTTGTCAAAAATCAAATTACATTTTGTTTCAAAGAAATAAAAGTTTTTAGAATAAAATAAATATATTAGTTTAATAAATTTAAACAAAAATCTGCCCAAGATTTTTGCACTTCTGATATAAATATGTACTAATACTCATTTAATTGTTCATTGATTTGAAAGTCTTAGAGATTTGCACAAAATTTATATATGCAAATTCATATAAATATATTTCGTTATGCATTTGTACAAATGAATAAACACAAATAAAGTTTCACATTGAGGCATTTATGAAAAAGCAAATACTGGAAAATATTCATAATATTTGAATTGAATAAATAAAGGTTTATCAGTTTCAAACGAACTGCATGAATGAATTTATTTATATTGCATACTTCTAGGAGAACAATAATTAAAAAAAATAATTCATATCAATTTATTTGATTGTGGTAGTTTTTGTCATTACTACCACAATTTTTTTAAATTTAAAGATTTCAACAATTTCTAGTCTTTCATAGGAAAACTTTGAAATCTTAAAGTTCAAAAATTAAAATGATAAATAATTTCTTTGAGTATAGTCAGTCGCCCTATGTTAAAAGTGATATACCCCAGAAATTTTGTACAATTGTTATATAAAACAATTGGTTTATATTTAAAGGGTATCAAATAGTCGCTTTTAATCGACTATATCTTTTTCTTACTTGTTTAAAATACTCAATCATGCTCTCTTAACCATGAATTGCATAACTAAGTATGTATGTATAAAGTGCATTAAAACTTTGCCAAAAAGTACACAAAACATGTTCATGCAGGTTAACAAACAAAACCCAAAACATTTAACACACACAATTTTGAGGTTCCTTTACTTGAAATTTAGAACCAAAATATCTTAACAATAATCAAAAACCGAGAGTAAACATAGCTTCAAATTTCAATTGCATTTCAAACGATTGATGGGATATTTGCAAAGTTAATTTAATATTAATTAAATAACTAAGTGTGAGCATTCAAATTATAAGACTTTAATATAAGAAGATAAATGAGTATTACTAAGATAAAGATAAATTTAAGACGATACTATGACCAGACTAAAATAATATAATTAGATCTTGGTCATAATACGACTAGACAATGAATATAAAAAAATGCAATATAAAACTTAAATACAAAATAAAACTTAAATTATTTTTTTTAACGAATTCCAGGAGCTTAAACAAGTAACAAGTAAATATGTGGACTGAAGTTATCATGATTTTCTTCAATTGGTTAAAGCCGTCCGGTTACAGTGCGTGCCAAAGTAGGGGTCATCGATTTTTTATACCCACCATTAAAAAGAATGGGTGTATATTGAGATCCCGTTTGTAATTTCCTTAATATTGGCCAAAAGCAATATATATTCTGAGTCCTTATGAAATTCTAAGACGATTCGTCCGTCTGTCTGTCTGTCTGTCTGTTTGTCTGTCTGTCTGTCTGTCTGTCTGTCTGTTTGTCTGTCTGTCTGTCTGTCTGTCTGTCTGTCTGTCTGTCTGTCTGTCTTTCTTTCTGTCTGTCTGTCTGTTTGTCTGTCTGTCTGTCGGTCTATCGGTCTGTCGGACTGTCAGTCTGTCAGTCTGTCAGTCTGTCAGTCTGTCAGTCTGTCTGTCTGTCTGTCTGTCTGTCTGTCTGTCTGTCTGTCTGTCTGTCTGTCTGTCTGTCTGTCTGTCTGTCTGTCTGTCTGTCTGTCAGTCTGTCAGTCTGTCAGTTTGTCAGTCTGTCAGTCTGTCAGTCTGTCTGTCCGTCTGTCCGTCTGTCTGTCTGTCTGTCTGTCTGTCTGTCTGTCTGTCTGTCTGTCTGTCCGTCTGTCTGTCTGTCTGTCTGTCTGTCTGTCTGTCTGTCTGTCTGTCTGTCTGTCTGTCTGTCTGTCTGTCTGTCCGTCCGTCTGTCTGTCTGTCTGTCTGTCTGTCTGTCTGTCTGTCTGTCTGTCTGTCTGTCTGTCTGTCTGTCTATCTATCTGTCTGTCCGGCTGAATGTCTATCTATCTGTCTGTCTGTCTGTCTGTCTGTCTGTCTGTCTGTCTGTCTGTCTGTCTGTCTGTCTGTCTGTCTGTCTGTCTGTCTATCTATCTGTTTGTCTGTTGTCAACACGATAAAACCATAACGAAAAGATATAGGTCACTGAAATTTGGCATAAATATTCTTCATATCTTGGAAAATTTTGGAATTGAAATCGGGCAAAATCGGTTTACATTTGACCATAGCTCCCGCATAACCTCGTCTAAACTAATCGCTTATTTACTAATAAAGTACAGCTGCTATGATGATAGAATTTTGTATATAAACATTTTAAATAAGCGCTAGGCATCATATAAAATTTGATTGAAATCGGTTCACATTTAAATATAGCTCCCATACAAAACACTTACGGAAATAAATTCTAAATTCCATCATTAAAACATTTGAATGCCAATAAATGATAGACTGTAATAGCTATGTCCACAACATTCTTATGTGAATACCAGCCAGTGTGTCAAATTTTACTACAATTGGTCAAATTTTGACCATAGCTCCCATATAAAAAACTTACGGAAACGCAAAAAAATACAAAAAGAAATGGGGGTTTATGTCCGCCAGATGAAAGCGCGATAGCAAGACGCAACTATGTTTGTCCCGCTCATACATACATAAAATTGTCTTTGCAAAGTCAGTAGTCTATTCAAAGTCAGTGCTGCGAGATTAGAATTTTTTGCTCGATTATCTGAAGTGTAAATTTGGCAACACTGACCGAAAGAGCTTTCAAAGCTGTTTACTGAAAATGTAAATATTAATGAATGTTTTTTTTGACAGTTCTGTATTAAAGCCATTAATTAAAGAAACGATGAAGTAATGTTCACGAAACCTTAAAGGATCACAATGGACCCAGAGGATCAAATATTATAGATGTCATTATTTTAAAACCGCCTTTCAAACCTAACCTAAACCTTAATGATCCAATACTTTGGTATTTATTAATATTAGAGTGGATCAATTTGTATGGAGCTAAAAAAAATTGACCTGCTGTGGTTGTCTAAATTGTGATCTATGAGTATAATAAATGTTAAGAAAATTTGATTAATAAAGCATGGGTAAAATCAAGTACGAGCTTTCCATTTTTAAAGTCAATTTCTTTCTTTATATTTTGTATTTTTTGTTTATATATAATCCCCTTAATTTATAAATGAAAAATTAAAAAGGTTTATCAAAAATTAAAAAGTTTTACTGTAGTGTATTGCACTAAGATCCCAATTTATTACAATTATTTATTATTGTTATATATTTTTTGATAAAATCAAAAAATGTTGGTTGGGAAAACCTTGGCTCGACGCACTTCGATGGTTGGTTAGGCCATCTCATTTTGACAAGCCTATCATTAAAATTTTGCATACAAAACTCCTACAAATAAGCCTTTGATAATTTTACTATTCGTTTCAGAATTAAGTTGTAAAGTTTTATTAAGTTGTCTAAAAATCTTAAAAAAAAATTTAATTTTACAAAGTATGAAGTAAAATGTTATGGTTAAAAATGGGAAGCTCGATACTTATTTTAGACCAGTCTTTTTTTATACATATAAATATTATATAAATTAAATAATAACAGTTATAGTTTCTTTTACTGGTTTAAGCAAATGAAAGTACTTAATGATTGTTTAAATTACACTATGCAACAAAATTAAACTTTTATTGCAATTTCTGATGATTTAGTCTTATCTTTTTACGTGGGTAACGGTCCTTTAGGTAAAAAACTGTAATAATTTGGTAATTTGTGATACTAGATCTTCAAAATTTTGCACAGATATACGTTATGATATAGGGAATAGTAACCCATAAAAAAACTAAATTTTTAAATTTTTGCAGATAGCTTATTTGGTCTTTAAGATGACAATATATAACAAATCAGAAATTAACAAGTAAGAGTGCTATATTCGGCTGTGACGAATCTTATATACCCACCATCAAGTTGTGTTAAATTTAGAAACATATCTCATATATCTACAAGGGTGCAGTTAATTCAAAATCTGACCAAAACCGAAAAAATCGCTAAGCTAATTGGTATTGTTGGTAAAACCTTTGGACTAAATTCGGTTGCAGTAGCTTTGTAGTTCAACATTTAAAAATATTTTAGTGGTTTCTCCAGTATTTACTTTGATCAAAATTCGGTCTTATAACCGGGTATAGTTTTAAATTAATAAGTTGTTAAATACTTTTCGTTGTGATGTGGTTAGGCTAAACACGTTAATAGTAATACGGCAGGTCCATATATTTCGTTATGAGTTCCTAATGCATTCATCATATATTAAGTCTGGGCTGAACATTGATTGATGCCTATATAATTTCATAGGTGCAATCTTAATATAAAGAATGTACCTCCAAATCTTTTTGATTGTAGATATAAAAAGGGGATGTTATATATATAAGAATTATAGCCAAATGTTGACCGATTGTCATAAAATTTTACACACTAGCTGGCATTTATATAAAACTTATTGTTGCAAAATTTAGTGGCCATAGCTATCATAGTTTCTAATTTAATAGCTTTTAACTGGCCTTTGCTAAAATTTTTGGTTTCCGTGAGTGTTTTTTATATGAAAGCTAAAGTCATATATGGACTGATTCCTATAAAATTTGATGAACTGATCAAAAATTGCATAAAACTTCCCTATTTTAAATTTAATTGTCATAGCTATTACAATTGTATATAATTTATCAGCATTAATGTGTTTCCCGGGGCGGGGTTATATGGAAGCTCTAACTAAATTTGAACCGATTTTGTCCATTTTCAACACACATATTTTTCAAGATATCCAAAATACTTTTGTAAAATTTTGTCCCTCTAGCTTTTTTCGTTAAGGCGCTATCGTGCTTTTATCTGACGGACAGACGGACATAAACAACCTCTTCTTTATGTATTTTTGTGTTTCCATAAGTTTTTTATATGGGAGCTATGGTGAAATGGCGACCGATTGTGACAAAATTTTGCACACTGGTTGCCATTGACATAAGACTTCCTTGTGCTTAATTTAGTCTTACTAGCTTTTGCAGTTAAGGAGCTATCATGATTTTGTCTGACGGACAGACGGACATAAATCCCCTTTTCTTTTTGAATTTTTGTGTTTTCGTAAGTTTTTTATATGGGAGCTAGGTCAAATGGTGACCGATTGCCACAAAATTTTGCACACTGGCTGGCATTGATATAAGACTTTCTTGTGCGAAATTTAGTGATTATATCTGTTATACTTTTAGATTTAAGTGTATTTTAGGTGAAATTTAGGATGTTTTCGTAAGTTTTTTGTATAGGAGCTATGGTTAAATGTGAACCGATTTTAATGAAATTTTACACGCTGCCTAGGGCTAATATATAACTTCTATATAGCAAATTTTATCATCATAGCTGCTATAATTTGTCATTTATTAACAAATAAGCGATTAGCCTAGACGAGGTCATACGGGAGCTATGGTCAAATGTGAATCGATTTTGCCCAGTTTCAATACCAACATTTTCTCAGAGATGAAGAATATTTTTACTTAGTTTCAGTGAGCTAGTTCCTTTCGTTTAGTTGTTATCGTTATTTCAACAGACAGACAGACAGACGGACAGACAGACGAACATCGCTTAATCATCCTAGAATTTCATAAGGATTCAGAATATATATCGTTTTTGGTTTTTGAGCCAATATTAAATAAATTACAAATGGAATGACAATCTCAATATACCCTCCATTCTTTTTGATGGTGGGTATAAAAACGACATCTGATTTTATAAAAAAAAATACACCTGTTGTGTGATGGATGATGAAACATACGTACTGGCAGACTTTTCTCAACTTCCTGGTCAAGATTTTTATGTTGCTGATAAACGGGGCAATGTTCGGCAAGAGTTTCGCACAAAAAAACAAACAAAATTCCCTAAGAAGTTTCTCGTGTGGCAAGCTATTTTCAGTTGTCGCAAAAGAAGTAAAGTATTTGTGGCATCTGGCACAATAAACACAGAAATTTATATAAAGGAGTGCCTACAAAAACGGTTGTTACCCTTTTTAAGAGAGCACAGAGTGACTACATTTTTTTGGCCCGATTTGGCATCATGCCATTATGGAAAAAGGCACTTGAGTGGTACTCAAAGAATAATGTCAGTTTTGTACCACGAGAGGCAAATCCACCTAACTGTCCAGAACTTCGGCCTGTGGAAAGGTATTGGGCTCTGGTAAAAAAGGAATTGAAGAACACAGGAAAGATTTCCAAGAACATGTCCGATTTTAAGCGCTGGTGGAACACATGCTCCAAAAAGGCATCAGAAGCAACTGTAAAATCTTTAATGGGAGGGTTTCCGAAAAAAGTCGATAATTTTGCAAAACCCGAGTACTAAGTAAACATTTTAATGCTAAATGATTTTGTATAATATGTCATTATATTTGCGTATTTTGTAGAGTTTTTATATTAAAAGGTTTGATTTTTATTTAAGAAAATCCAACTACAAATTTTATTTAGAGCACTCTTTAAACAACCTTTTCTTTATGTATTTTTGTGTTTCCATAAGTTTTTTATATGGGAGCTATGGTGAAATGGCGACCGATTGTGACAAAATTTTGCACACTGGCTGCCATTGACATAAGACTTCCTTGTGCTTAATTTAGTCTTACTAGCTTTTGCAGTTAAGGAGCTATCATGATTTTATCTGACGGACAGACGGACATAAATCCCCTTTTCATTTTGAATTTTTGTGTTTTCGTAAGTTTTTTATATGGAAGCTAGGTCAAATGGTGACCGATTGCGAAAAAATTTTGCACACTGGCTGGCATTGATATAAGACTTTCTTGTGCGAAATTTAGTGGTTATATCTTTTATACTTTTAGATTTAAGTGTATTTTAGGTGAAATTTAGGATGTTTTCGTAAGTTTTTTGTATGGGAGCTATGGTTAAATGTGAACCGATTTTAATGAAATTTTACACGCTGCCTAGGGCTAATATATAACTTCTATATAGCAAATTTTATCATCATAGCTGCTATAATTTGTCATTTATTAACAAATAAGCGATTAGCCTAGACGAGGTCATACGGGAGCTATGGTCAAATGTGAATCGATTTTGCCCAGTTTCAATACCAAAATTTTCTCAGAGATGAAGAATATTTTTACTTAGTTTCAGTGAGCTAGTTCCTTTCGTTTAGGCGTTATCGTGATTTCAACAGACAGACAGACGGACAGACAGACAGACGGACCCACAGACGGACATCGCTCAATCGTCTTAGAATTTCATAAGGATTCAGAATATATATCGTTTTTGGTTTTTGAGCCAATATTAAGGAAATTACAAATGGAATGACAATCTCAATATACCCCCCATTATTTTTGATGGTGGGTATAAAAACGACATAAGTTTTCAATAATTCCAAAACATTGGAAATGATATAGTCAAAATTTGGGAACGAAAAAAAAAAATGTTATAAAAAATGGGCTATATAAAATTTTTTCTATAGAAACATTTTCAATATAATTATTTTTCTAAAAAGTTTTACTGAGTGTATTGCACTAAGATCCCAATTTATTACGATTATTTATTATTGTAATAAATAATTTTGATAAAACGAAAAAAATGTTGGCTGGAAACCTTTGCTCTACGCGGAAATATTTTCCCTTTAATATTTTCAATTTAAAATTGTTGTCGCTATAAATTTTTTCTATAGAAAAATTTTTTATTAAATTTTTTTCTGTACCGAAATCTTTCGTTTGAATTTTTTTTTAAATCGAAAATTTTCCTATAAAGAATTTTTGTATAGGAAATTTTAGAAAAAGTATTAAGTAAATGTAGATCCGTAAAGAATAGGGATACAAAACAGAAAAGGAAATAACTATGAGGGATTAGTTCGTCTAACTGAATCGATCATATGGTCATAAGTGAAAAAGAAATGAGTATTAGCATAATTCTCGTTTTCCATTTCGCTTAAGAGTTCAGTTAAATAGATGATCTTAACTGCTGGCATCTAACATTTGGTGACACAGTGTTCTGATGAAGTCCGTAGCGGGACAGAAAATGCAGCATTCCACACTGCCAAGTGTCACATAGTTTTTTTTAGTATCCCGACTAATTATTAATCTAATTTAAAATCATAAAAATTTGGAGAAAAAAAATTTATGATATGAACCTAAGCCCGACTCGAACTCACAACCTTCTACTTAAAAGTTTTGGTTCAAATAAAATAAACTTCTTTCAAAATTTTTGTGTATAGAAAAATTTTTCATATAAATATTCCATATTTCTTTTTGTATAGAAAAAATTTCAACAAAAAATTTGTATCGAAAAACTTTAGGTATAAAATTTTTTTTTATTGGAAAAATTTTCCATGTACAATTTTTTTGTATAGAAAAATTTTTAATATAAAATTTTTTGTTTTGAAGAATTTATAATATAAAATTTTTTATATAGAGAAATTTTAAGTATGATTTTTTTCTTTTAGAAAAATTTTCTATATGAAATTTGTTCTATAGAAAAATTTTCAATAAAAGTTTGTGCTATAGAAAAATTTCAATGAAGATTTTTTTAATATTCGGCTATACCTGTGATATAATATTGATAGTTCCGATTTTTGAAATCTACTGCCGATAATGCCGATTTTTTTTTTAGAAAAATATGTAGATTTTTTACGAAAAATTTCTGGCAGTCCTGGCCATAAAATATACTTGATAATGCGATAACACACTACGAAGTACGGGGTTAAATAAATTTTCAAAATTTGCATATATACTAGCGTCCTTAAGACCCATTGTTTCTTGGGAGAATCTTTTTCGTCATAGTTAACGATTCTAACAACCTAATCATAAAAGAATTTGAACCACTCTAATGAGTATATGTAGACGACATTAGACTTAAGCTGTTTTATATTGTGACGAATTTTAAACTTATCCGTCCCATTGTGCAAAGTTCACTGCTTATAATTCTTCCCCTCGCTTTCTAGATGTTTCTGTTGGTGTTGTTGTTATTCTGTTTATGTCAATAAGCAGAGCAACATGTTTCTCTTATGTACAGTAAAGAGTATAGCAACATGTGTCTCTTTTATCTACATTCTCTCTCTCTCTGTTACTGTTAACTTCAGATAATCTGTTTGTACAATGTATATGTGAGTGTGTTCTTGATCATGTGAGAATGTAGTGGAACACACATGAACTTTAGTAAGCCACATTGTTAGTGTAATCAACTACTGCTTCTCTTTGTTTACGTCTGCAGAAATTGCTGGAAACTCTCTTCTCTACTATATAAGGCCGACGGACGAGTATTGTGGGGACAGTTTTAATTAAGACGCGTATAAAGAGAACAGTGTGACTAAGAGTATTTCTAAAGCAGTTTTGTGAAGTTTGTTTACAGTATTTGTGAAAGTGTGTTTTAAGTGATTAACTCTAAAGTTAATAAAAGTATTGCTTTGTAAAACTATATACTACAAGTGTTTTAATTTGATTACGGTTGTTTGCAAAAAGAATTCCTTCCACGTTTTTAAAGGAAAAACGTAACAATATAAGTTTGTAAAATAAATCCTTTTTGATTTAATATTGATAATAAAAACTATATTTATTTTAAATAATTAAAATCGATTTAATTTTGTTTATGTAACATAAATTATCTTTATCATCATTGAATTTCTGCATTAAAACTGAAATTATATAAAAACATTCAATAATTTATAATTAAATGTATAATCTATTTAAACATAAATCATATTTAGGCCAAATAAATAAACTAATCAATGTAACCTGGAAGACTAATTAAGCCAAACTCTATAGAATTTTATATAGCTTATTAGTTCTAATGATTATTTGGGATTATTGTGTCTATTAAATTTTCAATAAATGAATGCGTGCATATCGAGCCATTACTGAAAGAAAAGCTTAAGTTACATAATGTTTGATTTTTGGCTTATTTACGAAAATCAAAAGACTATGATTACTAATACAATCTTAAAAAATTTCACCATTGTACTTTGTAAAATTACGCTTTTATATCAAGAACAAGTACGAAAGTGCTATAGTCGGTAAAGCCCGATTATTTGTTACCCTTGTACCCTAAGGTCAAATATAAACCCAATGTCCTAAAATAATAAACCTATTTGGACCACTGCACAGTGTTTTACGGACGCTTTTTTTTGGAAATAATTCTGTAACTTTTGAACGACTCGAGATATATGAATGAAATTTGGCATTGTGATAGTCAAGGAGTATTCGAGTTGGTTTTCAAAAGCACTGGTCCACGAGGGGTCGGGAGAGTGATTGATGGACCTTCAAAGTTGGTCACCTCGGGTGTTCGACTTTTTTAAAAATTCGCCAAAAATCAATTTATGGATAGATTGAAAAGAAATTTTAAACATAAGTTGTCCTTGAGAAGATCTGAATTAATCTGAATAAGAGATACGGTAGTAAAGTAAGCATGTTTTTTTCTTAATTTTTTAAGAAGTTTTCGAAAACATAAAAATCTTTTAGATCGGACCCAATTGGCGAAAGTTATACGGACCCAAAGGTTCTATATACCCGAAGTACTGTAGAGCCCACTGTGCTACCGACAAATACGTTCTTAAACATTGATCTAAAAGCCTCACACCTCATCTCTTGACGTTCCAAATTTTGTCAAAATCCGTCTAGTAGTTTAGAAATTGCAGAGTTAATACCACTGTGCACCATTAACTTTATTTGCACACATTGCTCTCCAATACTCTAATATTTAGCTTAAAATTGCTATGGGAGGCAAAGTTTTCAGAGCTTTTAAAGGCTATGTATTATAGCTTGATGTACGTGTTTAGTATAATTAGATCGGGAAAGACCAGGAGATGAACAGTATGTAAAAATCTTTTTGAGGTGAGTTAATCTTTTTACACTTTGTATCGTAAAACAAAAAATTTTATTTTTCTATTTTTTTTAAGGAAAATAATTTCAGTATTTAATATTTTGTAGAAATGACATGGATGAAGATAATGACATGGAAGAAGTTATGTAAATCAAAAAGATCTAAAAGCAATAGACTAAAAAAAAATCCCAATTTTAACTGAAAAATTCCCCAATTCCCAACTCGGGAAAAAGTGGTTTTAAAAAATGAGTTTTTTTACAAAAATGGCAACACTGACTCTATTTGCAGCGCGTTTCAGAAAAAACTTTTCTAATCAATAACAGATATGTCAGAAAATATAAACATTATAATTTTTTTCAAATCGGTGCTTTGCCTTTTGAGAAATTTTTGTTTAAACTAATTTTTTTTTTTACAAATTGGCATTTTTTGGAGAGATCATGTGCGAGGACCAAAAGTCGAATTAGCAAGAAATTTGTTTTATACGCATTCTCATTATGTTTTCTTTGAAAAGCTTTAAAAATCTTTTAATGTTTCTTAAGAAAATATTTTTTTATTAGTGAAAAAATACAGCTAACTTTTAGGGTAAAATTCAAAAAAAGCGAAATTTTTTTTAAGTTTCAACTTTCAATATTTTTAACTTTCAAACGAAAGAAGATATCTATAACCGACTTGCACAGAAATTTTATAGAATTTTGTTACAAATTTAACAAATATTCTTAAAAAATTTTGGTCCACAGATGCGTCCACCAGATCAAAAAAAGCTTAAAAACATAGGTAAAAAATCAACCCAAAAATTTTTGAAACCTAAAGGACATAACCTACACATGTAACCTAACATTTTTAGCGAATTTTTAAAATAGTCGAAAACCCGAGGTGACCAACTTTGAAGGTCCATCAATCACTCTCCCGACTCCTCGTGGACCAGTGCTTTTGAAAACCAACTCGAATACTCCTTGACTATCACAATGCCAAATTCCACTCAAATATCTCGAGTCGTTTAAAAGTTACAGAATTATTTCCAAAAAAAGCGTCCGTAAACCACTGTGTACTGTCTGTCTCGAGTTTAATGAAATTATCTCTTTAATTGCGAACTGAACGTTTTTGTACTTAACCACTTTAAGCGGTTATGCCTCGATATTATAATGAAAAAACTTAATATTTCATTAATTCTAAAAATAAATTATCCAGCCAATAATAGACAAGTTTTTGAATAATATTTATGAAAACTTCATTGTAACAAATCCAACGAATGATTTATAACCAGAGATTAAATTATTGGTCAGTTAAATGTTTATTTAATATGATAATCAATAATAAATGTTTAATTATGTTATTGGCAGAATTTTGAGATAATAAATTAGATAAATAAAAATTAATTTGAAATTAATCAAGTTTTGTTGAAGACAATCGAATTTTGTAATCAGTAAATAAATTATTTAAAACTGTGGAATTTGGGGACTGAACGTGATGAACAAGGATATGCAACAAAAAAAAAAAAAAAAATTGAAAAAGAAAATTGCAAACTAAGATTTAATTAATCATTTTAATACATAAAAGTACTAAATAGTTTAATTTTGATAAAATATAATTGGTAAATTTTCGCTCTTTTTATCCCATAATTTCAAAAAATTTCCATATGGATATTAGGTACCAATTGAATTTGGTACATTTTTTATATATTACTTTATGAAATGTTAATTTCCCTTTTCACCCATCACCTTAACTCCTACTTTTTTTGATTTCGGGGGGCGAAATCAAAAAAGTTTAAAATACATGTTTAAAACTGTTTCCTATTTATTGATTGCACTACAAAGTGTTTTCATATATTCATTAATTCAGTATATAAGAGTACGTTAAAAATAGTAAAAAAAACTATTTTCACCCTTTTTACTCCTTATCGCGCATAGTTTTAAAAAAGTACCAATTATTTTTATAGCTGTTCACAACGCAATTTAAATTTTTTTCTATTTTATAGATAGATATATTTTTGATACAACATTTTTTTACAGAAAAAATGTTGATAAAAATATTTTTCTCTGGAAAATTTTTCGATAAAATTTTTATTCAAATATTTTTCTGTGAAAATTTTTGACAAAAATATTTTTTAATAGAAAAATTTTCTATAGAAAAATTTTCGATAAAAACATTTTTATATAAAAATTTTTTGATAAAAATATTTTTTTATAGAAAAATTTTCAATAAAAATATTTTTCTATAGAAAATTCTTAACAAAAATATTTTTCTATAGAAAAATTTTCGATAAAAATATATTTCTATAGAAAATTTTTAGATAAGAATATTCTTCGTTGGATACAGACAGGGATACAAAACATAAAGGAAAAAACTATGGTGGATAAGTTCGTCTAACTGAATCGATCATATGGTCATAGGTGAAATAGAAATGAATGTAAACATAATTCTCGTTTTCAATTTCGCTTAAGAATTCAGTTAAATAGATGATCTTAACTACTGGCATCTAACAGTTGGTGACACAGTGTGCTGATGAAGTCCGTAGCGGGACAGAAAATGCAGCACTCCACACTGCTAAGTGTCACATAGTTTTTTCGGTATTCCTAATATTTATTCATCTAATTTAAAAATCATAAATTAAAAAAAAATAATTTATGACATGAACCTAAGCCCGACTCGAACCCACGACCATCAACATAAATTCTGGTTCAACTAAAATTAATTTCTTTCAAAAATATTTTTCTATAGAAAATTTTTAACAAAAATATTTTTCTACAGAAAAATTTTCGATAAAAAAAATTTTCAACAGAAAATTTTTATACAGAAATATTTTTGATAAAAAATGTTCAATAGTATCGTATACTTCTTCAAGACATTTTAAAAATATGTTAAGATTCCTTAAATGTGATAAATAAAGAATTGCATAAAAAAAAGAAAAACTTTATATAGAAATTTTTAACAAAAATATTTTTTAATAGAAAAATTTTCTATAGAAAAATTTTCTATGAAAACATTTTTATATAAAAAATTTTTCGATAAAAATATTTTTTATAGAAAAATTTTCAATAAAAATATTTTTCTATAGAAAATTTTTAACAAAAATATTTTATACAGAAAAATTTTCGATAAAAATATATTTCTATAGAAAATTTGTAGATAAAAATATTTTTCTATAGAAAATTTTTAATAAAAATATTTTTCTACAGAAAAATGTTCGATAAAAAAAATTTTCAACAAAAAAATTTTATACAGACAAATTTTTGATAAAAAATTTTTATATAGAAAAATTTTCAAAAGTGTCGTATACTACTTCAAAACATTTTAAGGATATGTTAAGATTCCTTAAATGTATAGATGATAAATAAAGAATTGCATAAAAAAAGAAAAACTTTATATAGAAAAATTTTCGACAAAAAATTTTTGACAAAAGAATTTTTGTATAGAAAATTTGTCAACAAAAAAATTTTATTTTAGAAGTTTATTTTAAAGTAAGCTGTATGCATACATGCATTTTAAGGCCACACCGGGGCTTGGACTTACCTCCCTACTACTGCCAGACCCAGACTCTTGCACTCAGTTACTTCATTTGTTGAAAACCTGTTAACTTATTTTTGAATAATATTTATGAAAACTTCATTGTAACAAATCCAGCGAATGATTTATAACCAGAGATTCAATTATTGGTCAGTTAAATGTTTATTTAATAGGATAATCAATAATAAATGTTTAGTTATGTTATTGGCAGAATTTTGAGATAATAAATTAGATAAATAAAAATTAATTTAAAATTAATCAAGTTTTGTTAAACAATTGCTATTTTTAGATCCAATTTTTAGGTCAACAATTTTTTTCCTATTTTTTAAAAAATATTTCTATATGACGAAATATTTCTATATATGAATCAATGATCGGCAAATTAGCCCCTAAGGGCCGAGCACCAACCGTCATTTTCACATACACAACACGAACCAAAAAGAAAAAACAAACTTAAATACAAACAAGTTATGTTATTGGCAGAATTTTGAGATAATAAATTAGATAAATAAAAATTAATTTAAAATTAATCAAGTTTTGTTAAACAATTGCTATTTTTAGATCCAATTTTTAGGTCAACAATTTTTTTCCTATTTTTTAAAAAATATTTCTATATGACGAAATATTTCTATATATGAATCAATGATCGGCAAATTAGCCCCTAAGGGCCGAGCACCAACCGTCATTTTCACATACACAACACGAACCAAAAAGAAAAAACAAACTTAAATACAAACAAGTAAGGAAGCGCTATAGTCGGTCAAGCCGACCATACGATACCCTTCACCACTAAGGTCAAAGGTGTTATTTTTCCTGTGTAAAGACAAATATTTGCTAAATTTTGCCATCATACAAACATTATCTCAAAACTTATATATTCAACTTGTTTCCGTCATTTGGACTTATATGAGAGCTAGGGTCACATGTGGACCGATTATCTCGAAATTTGGCAGATTGATTACAGTTGTTACAAAAATTATGTATGCAGAAAATAGACTCAAAATTTCCATTATCTTTAGATTTACGAGCGTTTTAGTGATTTTTTGTCTCATTTAGTGTCTCAATGTGGACCGATTTCAACAAAATTTGGTACAGTGATTTTAGTTGACATAAGCAGTATTTGTTTTAAATTTCATGAAAAAATATTGATATTCGTGGCCAATATAGCAATTCCGGGAAGTGGGACCTATGGGAGGTACCATAAATAATGGACCGATTTTGACCAATTTCAATAGCCATGGTCCCATTATCAAAAAAATGATCTGTGCCAAATTTCATCAAATGATCTTTAGAATTGCGACCTGTAGTTTGATTACAAGGTTTACATGGGGGTCCAGCCAGCCAGCCAGACGGACGGACGGACGGACGGACATCGCTAAATCGACTCAGAAAGTGATTCTAAGCCTATTGGTATACTAAAAGGTGGGTATAAGACAAATATTTCTATGCGTTACAAACATCAGCACAAACTTATAATACCCTTTCCACCTATGGTGGTGAAGGGTATAAAAAGGCTCATTTGTATGATATTTATTATAGAATTTGCAACAACAAAACACATGCAAAAGAGAACAAGAAAATATTTATTTTTTCTTAGTCTCTTTAATTGTAAAATCACAAATACAATGATATTTCCTATGTTCTCTTTGTGTCTACCACGACACAGTGAGAAAATACGGCCAAAACTCAATAACTTGGTCATTTATTGACTTTGTATCTTGACATTTTTTTGTGTGTGTAAATAATATGTAAGCTGAAATAGTTTTTTCAAAGAAAATATAAAGGCTGTGGCCACTTAAAACTGGACTACTAAACATGCTGAAAAATCTTTTCTGGCGATTATAAAAATTATTTAGTTTAATGGGATAATATATGAAAAGAAAATCTATCCCACGATATACGTCTTGTCATATGGCTTATAACACAGTACGACAGTGGTTGGTACACATGAGAAATGTTAGCAGAATATAGGCTTGCTGTAGCCTAGAATTTAAAAAAAAATCGAGTTTAAAGATTCGAAGGACCGTGGAGGTTCACTTTCAATGTAATACTATTATAAAAAGTTCTATAAAAATAGAATGGGTGAACCGATTTAAATGCTTGAGCCAGTTTTAAAAAGGGAATTAAAAATTAAATATTATAAAGTATTAAAAAAACGGCTAGATGGCGCTTTAATTTTCATGTAAAATTAAAAAATTTCCAAAAATGTAATGCAATTCAATGTAATGTAAAAATACAGAAAATAATATAATATCTTAATTATTATTTTGTGTCAAAAATGTTGGTCGTTTAGTATTTTTAATGAATTTCGTATATTTTTTGGATATTTTTAATTTTACATGAAAACTAAAGCGTCATCTAGCGGTTTTTTTAAATAAAAACAAATCTAAATTTAATTTCCTTTTTAAAACTGGTTCAAGAATTTAAATCGGTTTACCATTCTATTTTGATAGAAGTTTTTATAATAGTATTACATCACAAGTGAACCTCCACGGTCCTTCGAATATTTAAAATCGATTTTATTAAAATTCTGACGTGCTACAGCAAAACGCCGAGATACGTATTTCTTTATTTTAAGCCTATTTTTATATTCTGTTAACATTACTCATGTGTACTCAAAAAAATTTGATTTTGTCGTACTGTGTAATATGAGCTTGTAACCAGATTTTGTGTGCTTCTAATTACTCTGAATATCTTATATTCTTATAAAAATGATTACGAGTCCTTGAATAATATAATATGTGAGAATTTTAAAATTTTTATTGCGTCCACAATTATGTGACCACTACCTTTGTACTTAAATAAACTATATAAAGGCCAGACCCACTAGAAAACAAGCGGCTGTTTTCCTCATAACTCAGCTAGCTACTGGTTATTGAGTATTAGGCCAAGCAAAACTTCTTTAACCAATGCATTTGCCGTTCAGAGTCGGCACTAAAACGTAGGTCCCTTTTAATGAGTCTAAAAAAATAGAATCGGATGCAGCTCATTGTCTGAGAGAAGTACCCCTTGTTCCAATTGGAATGTTGTCGTGGAATTATATACATAATGTTAAATTCAAGAGCCTGTTAAAAAAAAAACTTTTTCAATAGAATTTAAAAATTAAAAAAAAAACAAGTAAGAAAGTGCTATATGGGTGGAAAGGGTATTATAAGTTTGTGCTGATGTATGTAACGCATAGAAATATTTGTAGTAGACCCACCTTTTAGTATACCAATAGGCTAAGAATCACTTTCTGAGTCGATTTAGCGATGTCCGTCCGTCCGTCCGTCTGGCGGGCTGGACCCCCATGTAAACCCTGTAATAAAACTACAGGTCGCAATTCTAAAGATAATTTGATGAAATTTGATACAGATAATTTTTTTGATAATGGGACCATGGCTATTGAAATTGGTCAAAATCGGTCCATTATTTATGGTACCTCCCATAGGTCCCACTTCCCGGAATTGACATATTGGCCACAAATATCAATATTTTTTCATGAAATTTAAAAATATACTTCTTATGTAAACCTAAATCACTGTACCAAATTTCGTTGAAATCGGTCCACATTTGATCATAGCTCCCATACAAACTCTTCTTTAAAAACGCACTAAATGAGACAAAAAAATCACTAAAACGCTTGTAAATCCAAAGATATTGAAAATTTTGAGTTTATTTTTTGCGTACAAGATTTTTGTAACAACTGTAATCAATTTGCCAAATTTTGAGATAATCGGTCTACATTTGACCCTAGCTCTCATATAAGTCCAAATGACGGAAACAGATTAAATATATAAGTTTTGAGAAAATGTTTGTATTATGGCAAAATTTAGCAAATATTTGTCTTTATACAGGAAAAATAACACCTTTGACCTTAGTGGTGAAGGGTATCGTATGGTCGGGCTTGACCGACTATAGCGCTTTCTTACTTGTTTTTTATAATTTCATGAAAAAATATTTATATTTGTGGAAAATATATCAATTCCGGAAACTGGACCCATGGGAGGTACCATAAATAATGGACCGATTTTGACGAATTTCAATAGCCATGGTCCCATTACCAAAGAAATGATCTGTGACAAATTTCATCGAATTATCTTTAGAATTGTGACCTGTAGTTTGATTACAAGGTTTACATGGGGGTCCAGCCGTCCAGCCAGACGGACGGACGGACGGACGGACGGACATCGCTAAATCTACTCAGAAAGTGATTCTTAGCCTATAGGTATACTAAAAGGTGGGTTAAGACAAATATTTCTATGCGTTACAGACATCAGCAAAAACTAATAACACCCTTTCCACCTATAGTGGTATTCAAACAATACTGTCATTATTGTACAACAAGAAAAAAGAAAGGAAAATTTCCCAGAACCTGTCCGATTTAAGGCTTATTTGAAACACCTGCTTTAAAAAGGAAACAGAAGCGACTATAAAATATTTAATCGAAGAATTCCTAATATTTCTACAATTGAATAAATGTAAATGTAATTTATGCAATAATTCTATACATTTCGATATTTTTGTAGTGCACGGTTTAAGTCTTAGTTATTATCTGACTTTTTTTAAATAAAGTTTTTTCTCTGTATCCAACTTTTAATTAAAACAATTGCAGGTGACACATAGAGAACAGTTTTCGCTGTCAATGGTTCTTAATTTCCTGTAGTTAATTCCTATTAACACGAATATCATGTTGGGGTATTGGCATCAGTTAAATTATCTGCAGCTGTCACCATGAAAAAAAATGAAAGCTTAAGCATTTTGATATAAAATTGTATAAAATAACCGATTTAAAATAATATTTATATTCAATTCAAGAGGTGATAATAAGCCTTAATCAATACAACTACAAATTTAAATTTATCAGTAGTCAAATGTACGGGTATAATTTAATTGATCGCATCTAACGACAGTTTACTCTTTGTTATTAATTAAATAGATATACTATATAATGAGTATACTTTTGTTATTTATTTTAACAATTTAAAATAATAAATAGTATCGATTTGTTTATATAATTTGAAATAGTTATAACTGTTGAAAATATCCAAATGAAATAATACATTGTCGTTATTTGGATTTTTAAAATAAACAAGAACAAAAGTCTAATTAAATAAATAAAATAAAAATTGAATATATTTAAATATATTGTATTATAAATAAAATAAAGGCCTAACATTTATTTATTTTTAATGATTTTTTAAACAAATAATATAAAATTAATGTTCTGTTTGGATAATCTAATATATAAAAGTATTTGCTATTTGCTCTAATTTAAAATTACAATAATATGATAAATTATATAATTAGATTTCAAATATAAATTAATTGAGTAAACTCAAAATTTGTTAGTTCAGTTGTTTAAGTAAATTAAAGAGATTTGAATATTAATTTTCTTTAGACATCGAAAAATGTTTAGGGAAATAATTCAAGGACTTTTAAATAGTAGGCTTAATTATCATGAAATTTCACATGGCTTTGAGGGGGAGTATTCGAACTTAAGTTTAGAATTTGGTGCCTGTAGAATTATCAGAGGGGGAGCTATATGCCCTCAAAGTAGAGCATCTCCAGATTACATTTTTGATCCGATATAAAAGATTTGTATATGTGCGAAATCTGCTGAGATCTACAAAAAACATCGCTGCACTTATGGTTTATCTACTATAGTTTATAAAATATTTGACTTCGAAATATTTAAAATGACAAATATGGATGACCCTTCGGACCTAGTTTTCTAAAATTTTGACGGTATGGTAAGGTGTGACCGGTGGTTAAAATAGGAAAGGGTTTTTCAGAAATCTCAAGTGGGCGTGACCCCTCCCATATAACTCATATATTTAAAATGACAAATATGGATGACCGAACTGACCGATTTTTCTGAAAATCAGTATGGTAAGGTGTGACCCTTGGTTAAAATAGGCAGGGGTTTTTCTGAAATCTCAAGTTGGCGGTGCCCCTCCCATATACCTCTATATTAAAAATGACAAATAAAGACGACCGAGCGGACCGATTTTTCTGAAATTTTTACAGTATATTAAGGTTTTAAAATAGGCTAATTTTTTGTTTAAATTTTAAGTGGGCGTGACCTTTCCCATATAATTCAAATATTAAAAATGACAAACATGGAAGACCCTGAGGACCGATTTTTCTGAAATTTTGACAATATGTTAAGATGTGACTGGCATGTAAAAAAGTCCAGGTTTTTTTTGAAATCTCAAGTGGGCGTGACCCCTCCCATATAAATCAAATATTAAAAATGACAAATATGGATGACCGAGCCGACCGATTTTTCTTTAATTTTTACAGTAATATTAATATGGATGACCGATTTTTCAGAAATTTTGATTGTATGTGATTGTACCGGTGGGTAAAATAGGCTTGGTTTTTTATTTAATCTCAAGTGGGCGTGACCCCTCCCATGATAAGATGAGAACGGTTTGACCCAATTAATTAAAGTTTTAAATGTGTATATTTTCATACTATAGGATAGTTTTTCGCCTTTTTGAATTTTTTGAAAATGGACCAACGAGGACCTGTTAATTGAAAAATGGGGATAAAATTCGCCATTTCTTTAAAATCTTGATAACGGCTGAACCAATAAATACATTTTTTCTTTCTAAATGTCTTTTTTAGTCCAAGCTAGGATTCTACATTAAGAAAAATTTACCATGCCCACTTTTACGACCTCTTTTTTTGATTAAACTAAAATAGGAAAACGGATGCACGAATATTGGTAATATGATTGGTGTTTGATAATAGTTTGACTGACGATTGTTTGAAGATTTTTCATGATTATTTGATGGTTATTTGACGTTTGTTTGACATTTGTTTGATGATTGATTGGCTGATGACTGTTTGAAAATGTTTAATGTTTGTTTGATAATTTTTTCACGATTAACTAAGGATTTTATGACATAAGTTTGAAGATTTTTTAACGATTGTTTGATGATTGTTTGATGATTGACTGACGACTGTTCAGTGACTTTTAATGATTGTTCGATAGTTGTTTCACGATTGACTGACGACTGTTTGATGATTATTTGACTTGATTCTTTGATAGTTTTTCGATTATCTGTAAATACAAAAAAATGTTCATGTCTATTTGTCTGTATGTTGTTTAATATTGATGGACCCATTTGTTTTCGAAAATTTTTAAAGCACACATTAATGAGGAGTACTGCCATTCACAAAAGTCAATTAAATAAACATATATGCAAGTACATTAATAAAGAATTCAATTCAAAAATTAATAAAAATATCTCATAATTGTTAATTCTTGAAAAAAGTAATAAGTTAAAAACTTTAACTACCTACCCGGACAACGCCGGGTAAAATCAGCGAGCTTTTTTTATAAAATTAGATTTTCTGGATTCATTTAAGAATTCGCTTCCTTTTTTATATCCACCATCAAAAAGAATTGGGGGTATATTGAGATTGTCATTCCGTTTGTAATTGCCTTAATATTGACTCAAAAAACAAAATTGAAGTATATTCTGAATCCTTATGAAATTCTAAGACGATTGAGCGATGTCCGTCTGTCTGTCCGTCCGTTTGTCTGTCTGTCTGTCTGTCTGTCTGTCCGTCTGTCTGTCCGTCTGCCTGTCTGTCTCTTGTCGGCACGATAAAACCTTAACGAAAGGATATATGTCACTGAAAATTGGCATAAATATTCTTCATTTCTTGGGAAGTTTTGCTAATGAAATCGGGTAAAATCGGTAAACATTTGACCATAGCTCCCGTATAACCTCGCCTCGGCTAATTGCTTATTTGCTAATAAATGACAAACTATAATAGCTATGATGATAAAATTTGGTATATATAAGTTTAACATAAGTTCTAGGCAGCATATAAAATTTCATTCAAATCGGTTCACATTTAACCATAGCTCCCATACAAAAAACTTACGGAAACAGCCTAAATTCCACCTAAAATATATTTAAATGTCAATAAATGTTAAACTATAATAGCTTTGGCCACTAAATTTAGCACAAGGAAGTCTTATGTTAATGCCAGCCAGTGCGAAAAATTTTGTCACAATCGGTCACCATTTGACCATAGCTTCTATATAAAAAACTTGCGGAAACACAAAAATACAAAAAGAAAAGGGGTTTTATGTCCGTCTGTCCGTCAGAGAATAACTCCGCGATAACTCCTTAACTACAAGAGCGAGAGAAACTAAATTTTACAAAAGTATTTTCGATATGTTATAGAAGTCGTGTACTGAAAATGGACGAAATCGGTTCATATTTAGTTAGAGCTCGCATATAGCCCGGGAATCACATTTATGCTGATAAATTGCATACAATTGTAATAGCTATGACGACTAAATTCAGAATATAGTAGTTTTATGCAACTATTGGTCAGTATGTCAAATTTTATGGGAACCGGTGCATATTTGACTATAGCTCTCATATAAAAACAACTTCTGGAAACCAAAAATAAGTAACAGAGGCTAGTTAAAAGCTATTAAGTAAGTTGCTATGACAGCTATGATCATAAAGTTTTACAAGAATAGGATAGAATAAAAATAAAAATAGATCAATATTAAATCCAAATATTATATACGGTAGATGCATTACAATGTGGACCGATTATCTCGAAATCTGGCAAATTGATAACAGTTTTTACAAAAATAATTCTCATTATCTTTAGATTTACGAGCGTTTTACTTTTTACTCGTAGTGATTTTTGTCTTATTTAGTGCATTTTGACAGAGGGAGCTATGATCAAATGTGGACCGATTTTAAAGAAATTTGGTGCAGTAATTTTGGTTTACATAAGCAGTATTTTTTCTTAAATTTCATGAAAAAATATTTATATTTGTAGCCAAAATATTAATTCCGATAAGTGGGACCTATGGGAGGTACCATAAATAATGGATCGGTTTTGACGAATGTCCATGGTTCCACTATCCACTGGTCCCCCTATAAAAAAAAAATGATCTGTGCCAAATTTCATCAAATTATCTTTAGAATTGCCACCTGTACTTTGGTTACATGATTTACATGGGGGGTCCAGCCAGCCAACGGAAGGACGGACTGACATCGCTAAATCGAATCAGAAAGTGATTCTTAGCCTATTGGTACACTAAAAGGTGGGTATAAGACAAATATTTCTATACATTAAATACATCAGCTCAAACTTGTAATACCCTTTCCATATGTATATAGCTAGTGTATTTATGTTTCTGCTGTTTTTTTCCACTTTTTGTCCCATTATGCAATACAGGTATTATGTATAATAGTAACAAAATTATAAATTTTATTAAAATTTTCAATTACATTAGCCTTTTTGTAAATAAATAATATTGCAATTACTAATTTTATTTGATTGTACAAACAATTTCACATAATCAAATAATTTCATATAATATTTAATTTAGAGTTTGTTATTTCCCTTTGAACAAATTAAATATATTTTAGAAAATCAATTTGCATGAGTGGTCATGACTAGGCCATAAATGTTTCTCTATTCATAAAATAATTTGCATTTGATAGGAACCATTTAAAATGTTAATTTTTCAAATACGAGTGTTTTCATCATAAGCTGGGACAAAGCATGTATTAAAAATTATAATATTTTCCTATAATGGTTGTTTGGCAAAATGTTTTGTAATAAAAAGGAAATAATTTTAGGAATTAAATATGAAACATTTGGTTATAGAGGATAAAATGTAAATGTTATATATGTTTAAGTTTACGAGCATGAAATTATGTATGTAAAAATAATTTTTTCCATTATGTTAAAAATTTATAAAAATGGTAATAATTTTGTCTGCATTGAAACTTGTTATTGAAGAAGAACTTTAGATACAATAAATTTTTGAAAAACTTTATATATCAATTTGCATATGTTTTTTTGTTACATATAATCATTCATTAAATTTTATATTAAAATACCATGATCATGGATTGATTAACGATGAAAACAGATTAAATATCTGCTCTTTAACAAATTTAATTATAAAAACTTAAAATTTAAATTTTTTACAGTTTTAGAATTTTTAATATTTAAAAATCTTGAAAAAAATATACCTAATTAAATAAGAATTATGTTTATATGTATAAGATGTTTTCTTTAAAACGCTCCAGACTAATGTGGGGTTTATATAACTCAAGCAGATGACCATTGAGTGAAATTTACATGCATTTTGTTTTTGTTACAATAACAAAAGTACCTGGTTGGCCGAGCCTTGCTCGGGGCTTTATGATAAGCATTTTGAGGCAAATTTTAAAGTTTTTATATATATTATTTTATACAGTTACAGTTTAACTCATTTTAAATAATTTTGAAAATTGGTCATACCAACAAAAACCTCCGCGGACTCATGCGCAACAACTTTGCTAAAGATTATAGTCTGATCAAATGCACAGTTTACGATTTAATTCATTTTGAGTAGTTTTCAGTGGCGCTGCCTGAAGTCGTTCATACCACTAAGAAACCTTTATCTGCTTAAGCGTAACAACTTTGCTTATGATCATAATATGATCAAATGCACAGTTTATGATTTAATTCACTTATAGTCTGATCCAATGCACAGTTTACGATTTAATTAATTTTGAGTAATTTTCAGTGGCGCCACCTGTCGGACTTTGGTCATTCCAATTAATAAACCTTCGTCGGATTATCCGCAATAACTTTGCTAAATGTATTGGTTACGATCAAATTGACTTTAAGTAAATTTCAGTGGCGCCACCTGTCGAAATTTCTTCATACCAACTAAGAAACCTTCGTCGGCTCATGTGCAACAACATTGCTAAAGATTATAGCATGATTATATATACGGCTTACGATTAAATTGACTTTGAGTAATTTTTAGTAGCGCCACCTGTCGGAAATTATTCACACCAATTAAAAAGCATTCGCCGGCTCATGCGCTGCAACTTTGCAAAGGATCATAGTATGATCAAATGTACAGTTTACGATTTAATTAATTTTTAGTAATTTTCAGTGGCGCCACCTGTCGGAAATTCGGTTTACAAACTTAAAAACTTCCGCCGGCTTATCCGCAACATCTTTGCTGAAGAGCATAACATGATCAAATTCACAGTTTACTATTCTATAAAGAACATACATACAAACATTCATTTGTTTTAAAGTTATAACATTACTAATTTTTTCCCCTTTTTATCCCCTAATTTCAAAAAGTTCCATATGCATAATTGGTACTTCTTTGGTACCAATTGAATTCGGTACATTTAATTAGAAAGCAGTTAACATAATTTTCCTATTCATATTACTTTTGTAGATGTTAAGTTATCAGTTTAACCCTTTTTTTACACATTTTGGCCACAAAATCAAAAAAGTACCAAATACGTGTTCAATATTTCTTTTACATCTATTGATTGCAGTACAAAGTTTCTTTCTATATTCCTTAGTTTAAAATATAAGAGTGGGTTAAAAAGGTACCAAAAAAAACTATTTTCACACTTTTTTACCCCTTATCGGACATAGTTTCAAAAAAGTACCAAACACCTGTCCGTTAATTTTAATAGCTGTTTAAAACGTAATTTAAATTTTGTTTCTATACCTATTACTTAGCGTTTTCGATTTTTTCCCCTTTTTACCCGTTTTTACCCTCTTAGAGGCAAACGTTCCAAAAGTCCCTTCATCTTCGACCTATACATCAAAAAAGATACCCACTGTCCAAATTTTATCAACATCGTTAGAGCCGTTTTCGAGATAGTCATTCTATATATATATATAAATACATACAATTATTGCTCGTTTAAGAATATAAGATACATGCAAATTTCACTCAATCGTCAGTCGCTTGTATTATATAAATGGAAAAGCCCCTTAAAACACATAAAACATTTCCTGTATTTACTATATTTAATACGAAATGAAACGACAATATCTACGAGTAACAATTAAGAGTGTTATATTAGGCTGCGCCGAATCTTATATACCTACAATCAACTTGTGTTAAAATTAGAAACATATCTTATATATCTACGAGAATGCAGCTAATTCAAAACTTGGACCAAATTCGACAAAAAGTGTTACTCTAGTTGGTATTGTTGGTAAAATTTTTGGACTTAATTCGGTAATAGTAGTTTTATAGTTCAACATTTAAAAGCATCTAAGTGGTTTCCCTAGTATCTACTTTGCACAAAATTTAGTTCCATAACCAGGTACAGTTTTACAGTTTTGATAGCAGATTTAAACAAGTAAGAGTGTTATATTCGGCTGTGCCGAATCTTATATACCCACCATCAAGTTGTGTTAAACTAAGAAACATATCTCATATATCTACAAGGGTGCAGCTAATTCAAAATGTGGACCAAAACTGAAAAAATTGTTACTCTAATTGGTATTGTTGGTAAAATCTTTGGATTAAATTCGGTTGCAGTAGCTTTTTAGTTCAACATTTAAAAATATCTAAGTGGTTTCCCCAGTATTTACTTCGATCTAAATTCGGTCTCATAAACGGGTATAGTTTTACATTAATAAGTTGTTGAATACTTTTCGTTGTGCTTAATATGTAGTTAGTGATATGGCAGGTCCATATATTTCGTTAGGAGTTCCTAATGCATCCATCATATACAAAGTCTGGCCTGAACATTGATTGATGCCTATCTAATTTCATAGGTGCAATCTTAATATAATGAATGTACCTTCAAATCTTTTGGATTGTAGATATAAAAAGGGGATGTTATATATATAAGAATTATAGCCAAATGTTGACCGATTGTAACAAAATTTTACACACTGGCTGGTATATATATAGAGCTTACTCTTGCTAAATTTAGTGGCCATAGCTATCATAGTTTTTAGTTAAATAGCTTTTAACTGGACTTTGCTAAAATTTTTGGTTTCTGTGAGTGTTTTTTATATGAAAGCTAAAGTCAAATATGGACTGATTCCTATAAAATTTGATAAACTGATAAAAAATTGCATAAAACTTCCCTAGTTTAAATATAATCGTCATAGCTATTACAATTGTATTCAATTTATCAGCATTAATGTGTTTCCCGGGGCGGTGTTATATGGGAGCTCTAACTAATTTGGAACCGATTTTGTCCATTTTTCACACACGTCTTTTTCAAGACATCCAAAATACCTTTGTAAAATTTTGTCCCTCTAGCTCTTTTCGTTAAGGTGCTATCGTGCTTTTATCTGACGGACAGACGGACATAAACAACCTTTTCTTTATATATTTTTGTGTTTCCATAAGTTTTTTATATGGGAGCTATGGTCAAATGGTGACCGATTGTGATAATTTTGCACACTGGCTGTCATTGACATAAGACTTCCTTGTGCTTAATTTAATCTTACCAGCTCTTGTAATTAAGGAGCTATCACGCTTTTATCTGACGGGCAGACAGACATAAGTCCCCTTTTCTTTTTGAATTTTTGTGTTTTCGTAAGTTTTTTTTAAATGGGAGCTAGGTCAAATAGTGACCGATTGCGACAAAATTCTGCACTGGCTGGCATTGATATAAGACTTTCTTGTGCCAAATTTAGTGGTTATATCTGTTATACTTTTATTTTTATTGGCATTTAAGTGTATTTTAGGTGAAATTTAGGCTGTTTTCGTAAGTTTTCTGTATGGGAGCTATGGCTAAATGTGAACAGATTTTGATGAAATTTTATACGCTGTCTAGGGATAATGTAAAATTTCTATATACCAAGTTTAATCAGCATAGCTGTTATAATTTTTCATTTATTAACAAATAAGCGATTAGCCTGGACGAGGTTATACGGGAGCTATGGTCAAATGTGAACCGATTTTACCCAATTTCAATACCACAATCTTCTCAGAGATGAAGAATATTTTTACTAAGTTTCAGTGAGCTAGCTCCTTTCATTTAGGCATTATCGTGATTTCAATAGACAGGCAGACGGACAGACAGACGGAAATCGCTCAATCGTCTTAGAATTTCATAAGGTTTCAGAATATATTGGTTTTTGAGCCAATTTAAGGAAATTTCAAAAAGAATGACAATCTCATTATTTTAGATGGTGGGTATAAAAAATGAACCCAATCTCTTGACCGTGAGTGTACATCAATTTTGGCTTTAGAGAGAAACTACAAACGACAATCTCATTCTTTTCGATGGTGGGTATATAAAAAAACGATTTTAAATCATATTAAAGCAACTTAGCTGTGTTATGATGTGCAAGAAAGAATGTTTACAGAACTGAAATAATAAAATGTAGGTTCTATGAAGAACATATAAATAAGTTGATATCAGACTTCTGCAATGAAACATTCTTAATCTCAAATCACAGTAAAATTCTTAAATGGTGTCGATCAGTGCAAAAGAAAAATAGAAAAGAAAGAGAAACGAATGAGTATTGCAAAATCAAGTTTGGTGTTACAACTCAATTCGAATAAAGAAAAATGAGAAGAGAATCAAAACATTGTTTGTTTCATTTACAACGTGTGTTTTTTTCTTTCATGTATATTAAGAGAGTAACACTAAAAATTCTAAAAACAATCTAAGTAAATAAATGACAGTTGCACATTCCCTTCTTTAAGTGATTGATTAACTGCTAATTAAAAAACATTTTTTTGTGAAAGAAGTGATTGATTAATTGATATTTTTTTTGTGAAAGAAGTAAAAAATTAAGAGGTTAGTATACATATATTTTTAATATTCTGTATTTGCATAATAATAATAATAATATTTTGTGTTTACCATAAAAATGGTAAATTTTGAAAATTTCCAATAAAAATGGTAATATTCGAAAATTTTCCGTAAAAATGGTTAATTTTGAAAATTTCACATAAAAATGGTCAATTTTGAAAATTTGCCAAAAAATAATAAATTTTGAAAATTTCCGATAAAAAATAGTAAATTTTGAAAATTGTCCATAAAAATGGTAAATTTTGAAAATTTGCAATAAAAAAAGGGAAATTTTGAAAATTTCCGATTAAAATGGTCAATTTTGAAAATTTGCCATAAAAATGGGAAATTTTGAAAATATCCGATAAAAATGTAAATTTTGAAAATTTCCCATAAAAATGTTAAATTTTAAAAATTTCCCATAAAAATGGTAAATTTTGAAAATTTCCCATAAAAATGGTAAATTTTGAAAATTTCACATAAAAAAGGGAAATTTTGAAAATTTCCGATCAATTTTGAAAATTTGCCATAAAAATGGTAAATTTTGAAAATTTCACATAAAAATGGTCAATTTTGAAAATTTCCCATAAAAGTAGGAAATTTTGAAAATAAGAATGGGAAATTTTAATATTTTCCCAGTTTTATGGGAAATTTCTAAAATTTTCTCATATTAATGCGAAAATTCTAAAATTTACCATAAAAATGGGAAATTTTAAAAATATCCCTTAAAAATAGGAAATTTTAAAACTTTTCCATAAAAATGGAAAAATTGGAAAACTTAAAAGCTTTCCTTTTTAAAATATCTGTTTTTTAGGATATTTTAAAAATGTCCCATTTTTATTACAAATTTAAATTTTTTTTCCCCATTTCTATGGGAATTTTCCTTTTTATTCGAAATTTCAAAAATTTTATTTTTAAAAATTTCCCATTTTTATAAGAAGTTTTAAAAGTTTAAATTTTTGTAAGAAGGTTTCAAAATTTTCAATGTTTATGGGAAATTTCCAAAATTTCCCATTTATATAGGATATTTTAAAAATTTCCCTTTTTGATGGGAAATTTTTAAATTTTCCTATTTTTATGGAAAATTTTCAAAATTCCCGATTTTATATAAAAAATAAAATTCCTGCTCTAAAAAATCAATTTTAAAAGATATCGCTCAGAAATTGCTTAAAAAATTTAATCACAAAATAAAAAGCAGTCATTGCTTGATATAATATTAAATCAAAATAACTGTCACATATTGATTGATATAATAAAACTCAAAGTCTGATAATTTGCAATATACACAAATATAAAACAAAAGTATATTTTATTTAATTATAACTTTAAAAATTAGTAAAGAATTAATTAATTTTAGTTTTTTTAAGAACTTTTAAGTTAAATAAAAAGAACTTTTAAGTTAAATAAAAAATAAAAATAAGAAAGTAAACATTAATTTAATTTTTTTTTTCATTTCAACGCAAAAATGTTTATATACCTACAAATGAACTCGAATGATTCGTGTTAATTCGATATTTTATGAAACAAAACTGTGATTGCTGAAATTGTTTGTTGTCGTGTCGAGTTTTTTACTCTCAACCGTTCTCTACAGTTCTCTTGTGTGTTTTTTTAATTTTGTGTCTTTTTTGTTTCTACACAGCGATGCCAACTCTACCACTTTTGTAGTAGATCTACTACTTTTGGGTATCTTTCTCCACTCTACCACTTTTTAAGTAGAATCTACTACTTTTTTAAGATTTTTCAAAATTGTGTTAAATCAATTTTTCGTTACCAAAAATGCACCTGTTTCAAAAAATATATATATATCTTTTGTAACATGTTCTTCTTTTTAGAATCATGCCCCTAAGACCCTAGCAAATTATATTAGGAATGGAAGCTTTTAAGAAATATAACATTTTATTTCTCTCTAGAAGAAAATATACAAACGTGTTAAAAATTTCTGGCATCATGTTTCAAGAATGAACAAATGCTTCCCTTGACACAAAAATTGCTTGTGCTTCCACATAGTAATGCCAATGTTAAAAGACTATTTCGGCAGTTAATTTCCTTAAAATTCTAATAGGAATAAACTTTCTACTGACACTCTTCAGGGAGAGTAAATGCTGACACCAACAGATGAACATTTTAAATAATTTAGTAAGGATTCGAATAAAAAATTATCTTTTATAAGCTCCAGTTTATTTTTCAAATTACATTCAATATGTATGTATATTTATTGATACATATTAAACACTATTTTTTAAACAAAACGTTAAATAAATATTCTAACTTTAAAATTTTTTAAAAGCTTGAATAATAAAAGTTGTAGATCTACCACTTTTTGAAAATAAATTTTGTGGAATCTACTACTTTTTAATGTCGAATCTCCCACAAAGTAAAATTTTTGGTTGGCATCACTGTTTCTACACGAATTTGATTCGCGTGAACAAAAACGAATAAAGAGTTGAATCTAAAAAAAAGCGCATGTGTTGAAAAGCTTTTCAAATGTTTTGATGCAGAACTCTGGTTGATATCTACTTAAATTAAAATACAAAATATTTTTGCATAGACTAAAGCATTTATAATAAATCACACAAATATTTAAAAACCCTTAATAACATGCTAAGAAAACTTGTTTAAATAAAATTTGGAATTTGTGTACAGAATTATGTATAATACATGTGTACATGTACATATGTACATGTACAATACCAGAAAAAACAACTACAACTATGATGACATTAGCACCAGAAAATATTGAAATTAAAATTCCATTTAAGTGCTAAGAGATCTATAAAAAAATTTGAAGTCTGCCGACAGATAAAAAACCATATTATCTATAAACAAATAAAAGCCTTATAAAATTACAAACAAATTTTTTAACAAAAATTTCTAAACTTTAATTCAGTATATCATTTTCGCATTCACTTTTTTATAATATCTTTATATTTATTACTTAAATTTTTATTGTTCTCTTCCATAATCTCAACTTTTTAAGAGCGAACAAAAGGGATAATTTAAAAAGTTAATTGCATTTTTTATTTCCTGTTTTATTGTTCTTATTTAAATAAGTGCCAGAAAAATATAAAGTTTTTACCATTTTTCAAAGACTACAGTTCTTTAATAATATTAAATGCATAAAAAATTTGTTCCTATTGTTAACTAAGAATTTGAATATTTTCATATACTGAGACTATAGTCTCCTATAGTGAGACTATAGTCTACTTAACTGATACTATAGTCTCCTTAACTGATACTATAGTCTCCTATACTAAGACTATAGTCTACTTAACTGATACTATAGTCTCTTTAACTGATACTATAGTCTCCTATACTGATACTATAGTCTAATATACTGATACAATAGTCTCCTATACTGAGACTTTAGTCTCCTACACTGATACTATAGTCTCCTATACTGATACAATAGTCTCCTATACTGAGACTTTAGTCTCCTATACTGAGACTATAGTCTTCTATACTGAGACTATAGTCTCCTATACATAGACTATAGTCTCCTATAATGAGACTATAGTCTCCTATACTTAGACTTTAATCTCCTATACTGAGACTTTAGTCTCCTATACTGAGATTATAGTCTCCTATACTGAGACTAGTCTCCTATACTGAGACTATAGTCTCCTATACTGAGACTTTAGTCTCCTATACTGGACTATAGTCTCCTATACTGAGATTGTAGTCTCCTATACTGAGACTATAGTCTCCTATACTGAGACAATAGCTTTCTATACTGAGACTATAGTCTCCTTTGCTGAGACTATAGTCTCCTTTACTGAGACTATAGTCTCCTATGCTGAGACTATAGTCTCCTATACTGAGACTATAGACTATAGTCTCCTATACAGAGACTATAGTCTCCTATACAGAGACTTAAGTCTCCTATACTGAGACTATAATCTCCTATATTGAGACTATAATATCCTATACTGAGACGTTAGTCTCCTATACTGATATTATAGTCTCCTATACTGGGACTTTAGTCTCCTATACTGAGACTATTGTCTCCTATACTGAGATTGTAGTCTCCTATACTGAGACTATAGTCTCCTATACTGAGACAATAGCTTCCTTTACTGAGACTATAGTCTCCTTTGCTGAGACTATAGTCTCCTATACTGAGACTATAGTCTCCTATGCTGAGACTATAGTCTCCTATACTGAGACTATAGACCAGTGATGCCAACCAAAAATTTTACTTTGTGGGAGATTCGACATTAAAAAGTAGTAGATTCCACAAAATTTATTTTCAAAAAGTGGTAGATCTACAACTTTTATTATTCAAGCTTTTAAAAAATTTTAAAGTTAGAATATTTATTTAACGTTTTGTTTAAAAAATAGTGTTTAATATGTATCAATAAATATACATACATATTGAATGTAATTTGAAAAATAAACTGGAGCTTATAAAAGATAATTTTTTATTCGAATCCTTACTAAATTATTTAAAATGTTCATCTGTTGGTGTCAGCATTTACTCTCCCTGAAGAGTGTCAGTAGAAAGTTTATTCCTATTAGAATTTTAAGGAAATTAACTGCCGAAATAGTCTTTTAACATTGGCATTACTATGTGGAAGCACAAGCAATTTTTGTGTCAAGGGAAGCATTTGTTCATTCTTGAAACATGATGCCAGAAATTTTTAACACGTTTGTATATTTTCTTCTAGAGAGAAATAAAATGTTATATTTCTTAAAAGCTTCCATTCCTAATATAATTTGCTAGGGTCTTAGGGGCATGATTCTAAAAAGAAGAACATGTTACAAAAGATATATATATATTTTTTGAAACAGGTGCATTTTTGGTAACGAAAAATTGATTTAACACAATTTTGAAAAATCTTAAAAAAGTAGTAGATTCTACTTAAAAAGTGGTAGAGTGGAGAAAGATACCCAAAAGTAGTAGATCTACTACAAAAGTGGTAGAGTTGGCATCGCTGCTATAGACTATAGTCTCCTATACAGAGACTTAAGTCTCCTATACTGAGACTATAATCTCCTATATAGAGACTATTATATCCTATACTGAGACGTTAGTCTCCTATACTGATATTATAGTCTCCTATACTGGGACTTTAGTCTCCTATACTGAGACTATAGTCTTCTATAAATAGACTATAGTCTCATATGCTGAGACTATAGTCTCCTATACTAAGACTTTAGTCTCCTATACTGAGACTATAGTCTCCTATACATAGACTGTAGTCTCCTATACAGAGACTTAAGTCTCCTATACTGAGACTATAATCTCCTATATTGAGACTATAATATCCTATACTGAGACGTTTGTCTCCTATATTGATATTATAGTCTCCTATACTGGGACTTTAGTCTCATATACTGAGACTATAGTCTCCTATACTGAGACTTAATTCTCCTATACTGAGACTATAGTCTTCTATACATAAACTATATTCTCATATGCTGAGACTATAGTCTCCTATACTGAGACCTTAGTCTCCTATACTGAGACTTTAATCTCCTATACTGAGACTTTAGTCTCCTATACTGAGATTATAGTCTCCTATACTGAGACTATAGTCTCCTATACTGAGACTATCGTCTCCTATACCGAGACTATAGTCTCCTATACTGAGACTTTAGTCTCCTATACTTAGACTATAAACTAGACTCTAAAGTCTTCTATACTAGTCACCTATTATGAGTCCTATGCTGAGTCTGTAGTCTTCTACACTGAGAATTTTGTCTTTTACGTTGATTTTTTTTTGTCTGTCAGTTCCAACAGTGCAGTTTTCTTTAGGTAAAAAACAATTTTCCCATATAAATATCATATGTTGACAATAACATTTATTTTTATATATTGGCGACACCACCGACAATATCAGATGTCACCATTTTGTAAACATTTCATATGAAAGAATATTACGAAATGCATGTGTGTTGTCATACATTCATGTAGTTATGAACATTTCAGTGTATGTAACTGAGGTCTGGGTAATATTTTATATATTTCGAATAAGATCGGAAAGTGGGACTTCTTGGAATACATTATTCGACAACATGCTGGTATTTTTGTTAAAAAGTAAAGTCTACATGTATATACATATATATTTATGTATGTATATGTCGGGGTTAAACATTTAAGTGAAGTATTCAAAAATGGATAAAAGACTGGAGATTTTTAAATTTATTTTAATTGAAGGCGTTAATAGGTTTCTTGATGACAGCTACATGATACACTGAGGCGGCAGTGTATATACATAGTACATATGTTTGTTTAAGTGTTGTGTGCTTGAGATAAACATGAAATGTTTTCTTCACTGAATTTCACTTGTATTGTTTATAAGTAAATATGTATGTATAAGGGTTATCGGATTACTATTTTCTAAGAAATACCTCTAACAATTTAGCAAATACTCTGACCAGTATTGAGTATGGGTGCACAATTGAGTGAGTTTTGGGTAACTTCGGACTTGTTTGGCCAGTTTCGTTATCGATGATTCACTAATGAGAGGCGTTTAATGTTCATAAAATAAAAATTCATTTTTTGGAGATTTATACCATCCCATCTATACTATTTAAAACAACCTTTTAATGTCCATTATGGTTTTGCAATGTATAAATCCGCACAATTACGCAACTCTAATTAAATGTCATGTCAGTTTGATTTCAATTGCCCTCTGACATAATCAATATGCAAAAGGTTATTCTAAAAATATGAATATTTTACAACTAAAATTGAACATGAACTTTCTGTCATTCATTTAAACTGTCCGCAGCAAATTTTAGATATGTTTAAAAAAGTTTGTATACAATTATTTGAGTGAAGTAAATATTTAGTGAGATTTTTATTTTTAAAAACTAAGGGGTGAAAAATGTATGAGGAAATAGTATTTATATGCTACTGTCCATAGCTTGTGAAAACTGATAGATCCCTTTATAAATAAAAATCTATTTTTGAGTGATTATAAAAGTGTAGTCCCAAAACCTGCACCTGACTGAAAAGTATCTTGAAAGAAAGAATCAATTAATATATGATAAGTGATTTCCAGAGATTGAGGTTATAATGCATCTAACTTTTTAGGCGGTGCGATGAATTGATGATTATCACTATAGAGAAGGTAACATCAAATCTATAAAATTAATTTTCTGCAATTTTTATATTATTACTTATTTATATTAATAGCTTATTTATAGATAAATTGGTCTTTAGTAACTAAATTTAATACAGACATCTATATACAACAACATAATAGCTACTTTTATAAAGTTCAAGGCCATCAACAATTTGTTTGACCCTGAGACAAGTAGTCCATTTATTGGCCATTAGCTAATATAATTTAAGAGACTCAAAAATATTTTTATAAGTGGCAGACAAACAAATCAAATTAAAGAAACATTAAAATATCAATATTAACTAATGAAAATATAAGTTAAGGAAAATTAGAAGAAATATATTTTCAAAGCAAATAGATACGTTTTTTTTATAATAGGTTTTCAATAATCTAAATGCTTAAGGTCAAATTAAAGTAAGATAAATTTGATTTGCTTTCTTTAATATGATACTTAGATATATATGGCGTATACTTTATAACAATATCAAATAATTAACACTTATACGCTCCATATGTTAAATAGTTCTATATTGAGTAAATGTATGAAGTATGAAAAAAATTTCACTACAATTTTTTTTTATAGAAAAATTGCATTATTTCTTACTTGTTTATTTCTTACTTGTTCTTTATGTAAATATACATTTTTTCTATAGAAAAATTTCACTATAAAATTTTTCTATAGAAAAATTTCACTATAAATTTTTTCTATAGAAAAATTTCACTATAAATTTTTTCTATAGAAAAATTTCACTATAAATTTTTTCTATAGAAAAATTTCACTATAAATTTTTTCTATAGAAAAATTTCACTATAAATTTTTTCTATAGAAAAATTTCAATATAAATTTTTTCTATAGAAAAATTTCGCTATAAAATTTTTCTATAGAAAAATTTCGCTATAAAATTTTTCTATAGAAAAATTTTACTATAAAATTTTTCTATAGAAAAATTTTACTATAAAATTTTTCTATATAAAAATTTCACTATAAAATTTTTCTATAGAAAAATTTCACTATAAAATTTTTCTATACAAAAATTTCACTATAAAATTTTTCTATAGAAAAATTTCACTATAAAATTTTTCTATACAAAAATTTCACTATAAAATTTTTCTATAGAAAAATTTTACTATAAAATTTTTCTATAGAAAAATTTCACTATAAAATTTTTCTATAGAAAAATTTCACTATAAAATTTTTCTATAAAAAAATTTCACTATAAAATTTTTCTATAGAAAAATTTCACTATAAAATTTTTCTATAGAAAAATTTCACTATAAAATTTTTCTATAGAAAAATTTCACTATAAAACTTTTCTATAGAAAAATTTCACTATAAAATTTTTCTATAGAAAAATTTCACTATAAAATTTTTCTATAGAAAAATTTCACTATAAAATTTTTCTATAGAAAAATTTCACTATAAAATTTTTCTATAGAAAAATTTCACTATAAAATTTTTCTATAGAAAAATTTCACTATAAAATTTTTCTATAGAAAAATTTCACTATAAAATTTTTCTATAGAGAAATTACACTATAAAATTTTTCTATAGAAAAAATTCACTATAAATTTTTCTATAGAAAAATTTCACTATAAAATTTTTCTATAGAAAAAATTCACTTTAAATTTTTCTATAGAAAAATTTCACTATAAAATTTTTCTATAGAAAAAATTCACTATAAAATTTTTCTATAGAAAAATTTCACTACAAAATTTTTCTATAGAAAAATTTCACTATAAAATTTTTCTATAGAAAAATTTCACTATAAAATTTTTCTATAGAAAAATTTCACTATAAAATTTTTCTATAGAAAAATTTCACTATAAAATTTTTCTATAGAAAAATTTCACTATAAAATTTTTCTATAGAAAAATTTCACTATAAAATTTTTCTATAGAAAAATTTCACTATAAAATTTTTCTATTGCAAAATTTCACTATAAAATTTTTCTATAGAAAAATTTCACTATAAAATTTTTCTATAGAAAAATTTCACTATAAAATTTTTCTATAGAAAAATTTCACTATAAAATTTTTCTATAGAAAAATTTCACTATAAAATTTTTCTATAGAAAAATTTCACTATAAAATTTTTCTATAGAAAAATTTCACTATAAAATTTTTCTATAGAAAAATTTCACTATAAAATTTTTCTATAGAAAAATTTCACTATAAAATTTTTCTATAGAAAAATTTCACTATAAAATTTTTCTATAGAAAAATTTCACTATAAAATTTTTCTATAGAAAAATTTCACTATAAAATTTTTCTATAGAAAAATTTCACTATAAAATTTTTCTATAGAAAAATTTCACTATAAAATTTTTCTATAGAAAAATTTCACTATAAAATTTTTCTATAGAAAAATTTCACTATAAAATTTTTCTATAGAAAAATTTCACTATAAAATTTTTCTATAGAAAAATTTCACTATAAAATTTTTCTATAGAAAAATTTCACTATAAAATTTTTCTATAGAAAAATTTCACTACAAAATTTTTCTATAGCAAAACTTCACTATAAAATTTTCTATAGAAAAATTTCACTATAAAATTTTTCTATAGAAAAATTTCACTATAAAATTTTTCTATAGAAAAATTTCACTATAAAATTTTTCTATAGAAAAATTTCACTATAAAATTTTTCTATAGAAAAATTTCACTATAAAATTTTTCTATAGAAAAATTTCACTATAAAATTTTTCTATAGAAAAATTTCACTATAAAATTTTTCTATAGAAAAATTTCACTATAAAATTTTTCTATAGAAAAATTTCACTATAAAATTTTTCTGTAGAAAAATTTCACTATAAAATTTTTCTATAGAAAAATCTACTATAAAATTTTTCTATAGAAAAATTTCACTATAAAATTTTTCTATAGAAAAATTTCACTATAAAATTTTTCTATTGAAAAATTTCACTATAAAATTTTTCTATAGAAAAATTTCACTATAAAATTTTTCTATAGAAAAATTTCACTATAAAATTTTTCTATAGAAAAATTTCACTATAAAATTTTTCTATAGAAAAATTTCACTATAAAATTTTTCTATAGAAAAATTTCACTATAAAATTTTTCTATAGAAAAATTTCACTATAAAATTTTTCTATAAAAAAATTTCACTATAAAATTTTTCTATAGAAAAATTTCACTATAAAATTTTTCTATAGAAAAATTTCACTATAAAATTTTTCTATAGAAAAATTTCACTATAAATTTTTCTATAGAAAAATTTCACTATAAAATTTTTCTATAGAAAAATTTCACTATAAAATTTTTCTATAGAAAAATTTCACTATAAAATTTTTCTATAGAAAAATTTCACTATAAAATTTTTCTATAGAAAAATTTCACTATAAAATTTTTCTATAGAAAAATTTCACTATAAAATTTTTCTATAGAAAAATTTCACTATAAAATTTTTCTATAGAAAAATTTCACTATAAAATTTTTCTATAGAAAAATTTCACTATAAAATTTTTCTATAGAAAAATTTCACTATAAAATTTTTCTATAGAAAAATTTCACTATAAAATTTTTCTATAGAAAAATTTCACTATAAAATTTTTCTATAGAAAAATTTCACTATAAAATTTTTCTATAGAAAAATTTCACTATAAAATTTTTCTATAGAAAAATTTCACTATAAAATTTTTCTATAGAAAAATTTCACTATAAAATTTTTCTATAGAAAAATTTCACTATAAAATTTTTCTATAGAAAAATTTCACTATAAAATTTTTCTATAGAAAAATTTCACTATAAAATTTTTCTATAGAAAAATTTCACTATAAAATTTTTCTATAGAAAAATTTCACTATAAAATTTTTCTATAGAAAAATTTCACTATAAAATTTTTCTATAGAAAAATTTCACTATAAAATTTTTCTATAGAAAAATTTCACTATAAAATTTTTCTATAGAAAAATTTCACTATAAAATTTTTCTATAGAAAAATTTCACTATAAAATTTTTCTATAGAAAAATTTCACTATAAAATTTTTCTATAGAAAAATTTCACTATAAAATTTTTCTATAGAAAAATTTCACTATAAAATTTTTCTATAGAAAAATTTCACTATAAAATTTTTCTATAGAAAAATTTCACTATAAAATTTTTCTATAGAAAAATTTCACTATAAAATTTTTCTATAGAAAAATTTCACTATAAAATTTTTCTATAGAAAAATTTCACTATAAAATTTTTCTATAGAAAAATTTCACTATAAAATTTTTCTATAGAAAAATTTCACTATAAAATTTTTCTATAGAAAAAATTTTTCTATAGAAAAATTTCACTATAAAATTTTTCTATAGAAAAATTTCACTATAAAATTTTTCTATAGAAAAATTTCACAATAAAATTTTTCTATAGAAAAATTTCACAATAAAATTTTTCTATAGAAAAATTTCACTATAAAATTTTTCTATAGAAAAATTTCACAATAAAATTTTTCTATAGAAAAATTTCACTATAAAATTTTTCTATAGAAAAATTTCACTATAAAATTTTTCTATAGAAAAATTTCACTATAAAATTTTTCTATAGAAAAATTTCACTATAAAATTTTTCTATAGAAAAATTTCACTATAAAATTTTTCTATAGAAAAATTTCACTATAAAATTTTTCTATAGAAAAATTTCACTATAAAATTTTTCTATAGAAAAATTTCACTATAAAATTTTTCTATAGAAAAATTTCACTATAAAATTTTTCTATAGAAAAATTTCACTATAAAATTTTTCTATAGAAAAATTTCACTATAAAATTTTTCTATAGAAAAATTTCACTATAAAATTTTTCTATAGAAAAATTTCATTATAAAATTTTTCTATAGAAAAATTTCATTATAAAATTTTTCTATAGAAAAATTTCACTATAAAATTTTTCTATAGAAAAATTTCACTATAAAATTTTTCTATAGAAAAATTTCACTATAAAATTTTTCTATAGAAAAATTTCACTATAAAATTTTTCTATAGAAAAATTTCACTATAAAATTTTTCTATAGAAAAATTTCACTATAAAATTTTTCTATAGAAAAATTTCACTATAAAATTTTTCTATAGAAAAATTTCACTATAAAATTTTTCTATAGAAAAATTTTACTATAAAATTTTTCTATAGAAAAATTTCGCTATAAAATTTTTCTATAGAAAAATTTCACTATAAAATTTTTCTATAGAAAAATTTCACTATAAAATTTTTCTATAGAAAAATTTCACTATAAAATTTTTCTATAGAAAAATTTCACTATAAAATTTTTCTATAGAAAAATTTCACAATAAAATTTTTCTATAGAAAAATTTCACAATAAAATTTTTCTATAGAAAAATTTCACTATAAAATTTTTCTATAGAAAAATTTCACAATAAAATTTTTCTATAGAAAAATTTCACTATAAAATTTTTCTATAGAAAAATTTCACTATAAAATTTTTCTATAGAAAAATTTCACTATAAAATTTTTCTATAGAAAAATTTCACTATAAAATTTTTCTATAGAAAAATTTCACTATAAAATTTTTCTATAGAAAAATTTCACTATAAAATTTTTCTATAGAAAAATTTCACTATAAAATTTTTCTATAGAAAAATTTCACTATAAAATTTTTCTATAGAAAAATTTCACTATAAAATTTTTCTATAGAAAAATTTCACTATAAAATTTTTCTATAGAAAAATTTCACTATAAAATTTTTCTATAGAAAAATTTCACTATAAAATTTTTCTATAGAAAAATTTCACTATAAAATTTTTCTATAGAAAAATTTCATTATAAAATTTTTCTATAGAAAAATTTCATTATAAAATTTTTCTATAGAAAAATTTCACTATAAAATTTTTCTATAGAAAAATTTCACTATAAAATTTTTCTATAGAAAAATTTCACTATAAAATTTTTCTATAGAAAAATTTCACTATAAAATTTTTCTATAGAAAAATTTCACTATAAAATTTTTCTATAGAAAAATTTCACTATAAAATTTTTCTATAGAAAAATTTTACTATAAAATTTTTCTATAGAAAAATTTTACTATAAAATTTTTCTATAGAAAAATTTCGCTATAAAATTTTTCTATAGAAAAATTTCGCTATAAAATTTTTCTATAGAAAAATTTCACTATAAAATTTTTCTATAGAAAAATTTCACTATAAAATTTTTCTATAGAAAAATTTCACTATAAAATTTTTCTATAGAAAAATTTCACTATAAAATTTTTCTATAGAAAAATTTCACTATAAAATTTTTCTATAGAAAAATTTCACTATAAAATTTTTCTATAGAAAAATTTCACTATAAATATTTTCTATAGAAAAATTTCACTATAAATTCTTCTTATATAAAAATTTCGGTATATTTCTATAGAAAAATTTTTTCTTTAGCACAATATGTATTTGTAGATGAGGATATGTATTTATAAATTCAATTTAATTGTTTTTGTTAAATTTTAAAGACGTGTTTTAGATATCCATAACATTTTTTTTGTAAATGAACAAAAGTTTAATTATATATGTTAGAATTTGTAAAACAAACTTTTATCAGCTAAATCAGCTTTTGACAATTGATTGACAGCAGCCACAACTGTCAGCAATTGGTTTTTAACTTTTTTAATTTTAACTTAAACTTTTAACACTTTTAATAAAATAAATTAAAATTGACTTTGCCAAGCCAAAAACATGTATTTGTTTCTTTACCATACGTCACCAGATTTATTTGCTTGTAATTTGTTCTGCATCCGTTAAGAAAACGTCGAGTCTAATTTGTATACATTAAACTTTTTAAAAGTTCTATATTAGATAATGCCAATTTTAATAAAATAGAACATGTTAATATATCGTTACTTTAATATAGAAAAGCCCTAACTAATAAACTAAATAAAATCTTAAGTTTTAAAGATACAGAAATTTTTTAAACCCAGTGTTTTGCTAAATTCTCTGAAGGATTTAATGCCATAATAATGTTTTTTGAAGTTAAAATATTTTTATAAAATTACATAAGATAAAGCTTTAAAAAGCAATTTGAATGAAAAACAACTTAGGGCCTTTCTATATTTAAGTAACGATATACAATGTATATTATACATTAGAGTATATTATACATTAAGTAAGTATGTATCATTTTTATACCCACCAACAAAAAGCATGGGGGTATATTGAGATCGTCATTCCATTTGTAACTTCCTTAATAATGCCTCAAAAACCAAAATTTGTATATATTCTGACTCCGTATGAAATTCTAAGACGATTAAGCGATATCCGTTTGTCTGTCCTTCCTTAACGAAAGGAGCTAGTTCACTGAAATTTGGCAACAACATTCTTTATTTCTTGAAAAATTTTGGTATTGAAATCGGTTTACATTTGACCAAAGCTCCCGTTTAACCTCGCTTAGGCTTATCGCTTATTTTATAAAATTTCAATGAAATAGGTTAATATCTACCCATAGCTCCCATACAAAACACTTACGGAAACAGCCTATATTCCACCTAAAATATACTTAAATGTCCATAAATAATGAACTGTAATAGCTATGACCACTAAATGTAGCACAAGGAAGTTTTATGTCAATGCCAGTCAGTACTGAAAATTTCGTCACAATCAGTCACATATACTCGTAAATCTTGTAGAAGCACAAAATTCCACAAAGAAAAGGGGTTTCTGTCCATCTGTCAAATGAAAGCGCGATATCGCCCTAAAAAGCTAGAGAGACAAAACTTTACAAAAGCATTTTTGAAATGTTATTGAAGAATCGAACTTGGGACCTGTGCTATATGCTAGATGGATGATACATACGTAAATATAACATCCGCTTTTTATTCCCACTGTCAAAAAGAATGGGGAGTATATTGAGATTGTCATTCCGTTTGTAATTTCCTTAATATTGGCTCAAAAACCAAATGGGATATATATTCTGAATCCTTATAAAATTCTAAGACTATTGAGCGATGTCCGTCTGTTCATTTATCTGTCTGTTTGTTGACGGCACGATAACACCTTAACTAAAAGATACAAGTTACTGAAATTTGGCATAAATATTCTTCATTTCTTGGATAATTTTAGTATTAAAATCGTGCAAAATCGGTTCACATTTGACCATAGCTCCCGTATAACCTCATCTAGGCTAATCGCTTATTTGCTTATAAATTACAAATTATAACTGCTATGATGATAAAATTTGGTGTATATAAGTTTTACATAAGCACTAGGCAATATAAATTGCTTCACATTTGATAATAGCTCCCATACAAAAAAGTTACGGAAACAGCCGGTTATTGGCTAATAAATGACGAACTATGACAGATATGATGATAAGAAGTTTTACATGATCATTATCATTATAAAATTTTATCAAAATCGGTTCACATTAAGCCATAGCTCCCATACAAAACACTTAAGAAAGCAGCCTAAATTTCATCTAAAAGTCACTTAAATGCCAGTAAATCTAAAACTTTAACCACTTAATTTAGCACAAGGAAGTCTTATGTCAATGCAAGCAAATGTGCAAAATTTTGTCACAATCGGTCACCATTAGACCATTGCTCCCATATACAAAACTTATGGAAACACACAAATACAGACAGAAAAGGGGGTTTATATCCGTCTGTCCGTCAAAGAAAAAAGCTAGAGGGAAAAAATTTTACAAAAGTATTTTCGATATCTTGAGGAAGTTGTGTATTAAAAATGGACGAAATCAGTTCACATTTAGTTAGAGTTCCCATATAACCCCGCCCCGGGAATCACATTCATGTTGATAAATTGAATAAAATTGTAATAGCTATGACGACTAAATTTACAGTAGAGAATTTTTTTGCAACTATTGGTCAGTATTTCAAATTTTATAGGAATCGGTCCATATTTGACTATAGCTTTCATATAAAAAACACTCATGGAACAAAAAAAAAAATAAAGCAAAGGCCAGTTTAAAGCTATTGCACCCTCGTAGATATGTGAGGTATGTTTCTAAATTTAACACAACATGAGGGGGGGCGGTGTGGGTTGATTGCTATATAAGATTCGGCACTGCCGAATATATCACTCTTGCTTGTAAAACCCTTCACCACCATAGGTGGAAAGGGTATTATAAGTTTGTGCTGATGTATGTAACGCATAGAAATATTTGTCTTAGACCCATCTTTTGGTATACCAATAGGCTTAGAATCACTTTCTGAGTCGATTTAGCGATGTCCGTCCGTCCGTCCGTCTGGCTGGACCCCCATGTAAACCTTGTAATCAAACTACAGGTCGCAATTCTAAAGATAATTTGATGAAATTTGGCACAGATCATTTTTTTGATAATGGGACCATGGCTATTGAAATTCGTCAAAATCGGTCTATTATTTATGGTACTTCCCATAGGTCCCACTTCCCGGAATTGATATATTGGCCACAAAAATCAATATTTTTTCATGAAATTCAAAACAAACTAGCGTATCCTGCGGTCGACACAATCGACCGTCATCTAGTTCATTGTGAATACAAATTTCCCGTGCTGTGGCTTAGTTGGTTAGCACGTAATATCACATTGAGCCTGAGTTCGATCCCCGGTCTTGGCAACAACAATTTATGTAATTATTAATTTCTATTAAATTTAAGGCCCTATGCTCCACTGGGAGTCAATGATAACAGAATTAAAATTATTAATTACCACAGCATCTTCCGTCGGCGGTAAGACTACAGCAATAACACGCCGTCTACGAAAAATAAATAAAATTGGCTGTAAAACAAAAAAATGCGTCTAAATAACAACAACTTCACTGTTCTAAAAATAGATATACCTTTCTCTTCCCTACCATCCCCTTTCCAAATAAGGTTACCCAATTCGTATATACTCCATATGCAATTGTATAGGCAGTATTTGCCTGAGCGCTACTTCTCTATAAAAAGAAAACTCATACAATCAGAGCTTTAAGTCAAAAATGACAGTGTCAATGTAGCAAGTTTTTAAAATTGCTTAATAGCTCTTATCAAAACATCTTGCGTTATCGATGTCAAAATGCTCTGTGAAGTGATGAACAGATAAACTTGTAAGCGTTACTAACGGACTGACAAAAATGATAGAGAAATCAAGGTCTTATTTAACTTTTTAACAAAGATCCTAATATTTCAAATTAATTATCATTTTACTGCATAAATAACCGCGAGAACCGCGAAGCACTTGGAATGTGTAGAAGCTTACAGCTTAAAACCATTCCAGTCGCAATGCAAGATTTGACTTTTAATATTCCTTCCTGATATTATAGCATTTTCTAAACATTAATCAGTTTTGAATTTTCTTTTGAATCAGACCGATCATTTAATTCCTTTTCTTGATAATAATTTGTAATTATTATAAACTTTCCTTCAAAAAGACTGTTTTTTTAATCGGTAACATCCTTTTTGGGTATAAGTCACAATGTTCTTATCCAACTCTTTACTACTGTGACTCTTAAAAAAATTGGCATTGTAAAATAGCTCTTAATGATCTCATGCGTGCCCTTCCCTGCAATATTATTAAATTTTTTAACACAATATGTATTCCTCAATCACTCGAAGATTTTAACCCAAAAAACAAAATTCCATTAAAATTTAACTTCAAATAATTCAAATTTGAAAGGTTTACATTTTAAGCACTTTTTATGCCAAATCTTCCAAAATATTAGTTTTGTCTTTCACTCCCTCACCACAAATAAAAAAAACAAAACCAATAATTTTTGTTGCTATTATTTTACAAAACAAAAACATTTATTTAATTGTAATAAAATACTCTTTATTTTTGTCTTTGTCTACCACTATCTCCCCACAAATATACTCTTTTATTCTCATCACTCACCAAAAATAATAAAAACAAAAGAAAACATGTTTGCATACAATTTCTTTTGTTTGATTCTTAAGTGAATTTCATATGCATGTGAGTTTTCTTTATTGTGTTAGTAAGATTTTTAAATCATGGACCGATTTTTTAAAACTGAACCGATTTTAATAAAATATAGATTCGTCTGATCTACGGAAAAATACCTTTCAAATGGTATACAATTTTCCTGAAATGAGTGTATAATTAAAGCATAAAAGGGGATAATAAATGGGTGCTTGCGTATTAATATTATAGATACTGCTTATATAAACTTAAATCACTGTACCAAATTTCGTTAAAATCGGTCCACATTTGACCATAGCTCCGATACAAATTTTTTTCTCAAAATGCACTAAATGAGACAAAATTTACTAAAACGCTCGTAAATCCCAAGATAATGAGAATTTTAAGTTTATTTCTTTCATACGTAATTTTTGTAACAACTGTAATCAATTTGCCAAATTTCGAGATAATCGGTTCACATTTGACCCTAGCTGTCACATAAGTACAAATGACGGAAACAGCTTAAATATACAAGTTTTGAGAAAACGTTTGTATGATGGCAAAATTTAGCAAATATTTGTCTTTATACAGGAAAAAGAACATCTTTGACCTTAGTGGTGAGGGGTATCGTATAGTCGGGCTTGACCGACTATAGCACTTTCTTACTTGTTTTTATTTATATAGATAAAACTCTTTCGCATTTGAAGTTCACTTTAAAAATGCTTTATAATTCAATCTTTCCACTGATTTAATTCTAAAATTTTGTAGAAAAACGTTAACCTTAAGCTGATATTTTTAAGCGTTATCTTAGCTTTCAAGACTTTAAGGATACTCTGGTATTAAACAAGCGAAACTTTTTTTCGATATTTCAGTTGCAGTTATTGTGTTTATTTTCAGCATTTGGCATCCACACGGAGTAATCCAAGTGGAGTTGAGATATTGTTGCTGCAAGATGAGTAAGGAATGCATAAAAGTTATTTTTTTGTATACACTTGGAACAGCTGCATGTTAAATTTCAACTGAATTGCTCGATTTCATTGAAAAACTGTAAGAGTTCTTTTCGTTTAAGAACGGTTTTATTGAAGTTATTTCACTTTTTGTATATTCAATCTCATATTAAACTGTTTAAAAATTGTTGGTGTAGTATTAACATAGAGATTTTTTTCTGTTGTTATAAAAAAATAAATCTTTTTACTTTTTATTTAAGAATATTTTATTTCTATAAAATCTCTGTTAAAAAAATCTTAAGTGAAACGTAAATTGTTGTCAAAAAGATGTCAACTGATAGCTTAAATTCCACCATTTACCATTAAATATCTGTAATTCTTCTTTTGGCTAAAGAAAAAGTTATTTAAAGTTAACTAAAGCACAACAAGGATTTCCCGTTTTTCATTCATTCATTTCCATCTTCTCATTTTTCAAGATTTTAATTTTTAAATAAAAAATTTTTAATCTGTTTTGCTTTGTGGGAGTTTTCTGCTTTTTTGGTTTTTAAAAAATTTCCATTTCTTAACACCCAGTTGTCCCTTTTTGATTAAAGTGACTTATGGTTGGTTGGTTGGTTGTGTGTGATTTTAACAGTTTCCTTTCTGGTTTTTCTTTGGTATTTTCATTTCCTAATATCTTTATATTAGTAAATTGTACGTGGGTGTATTTTAGATTTTTGTAAATTAATGGAAATGTGTACGAGTTTGGGTGTATTTAGATTTCTTGGGGTTTAAATATAATTTTATTTATTTATCCCTGAACACTAAGGACATCTAATAAAGTTCCCCTTCTTTAGCTAGAAAGTGGTAGCACAACAAGTTATTAAACCGCAGCAGACATTTAGGTTGGCACAGTGCTTCGCCAAGGTAATATTAATAAGTTGTCTTAATTTCAAGAATTTCGCTTGACTTAGTCCTCTCAAGGATTAAAAGTTAGACTTAAACAAGAAAATACTTATTTTTGTCTGTACCTCCTCAAAGCTGAGAGCTTCTAGTTTTAAAGGTACACAAGTTGGGCTCTAGACTTTTTTCGGAGGAAAATTTATACCCTAAACTTTGCTTTTTACAACTTAATAGTTTAAGCTTAAACAACTTTATTAAACTTTATATTTCTCGTGCGTCTTTTGAAAAATGCTAAATATATATTGAACAATGGGATATTATATAAAAAAATCTACAAAAAATTTACTATTAAATAGTAATTCTTTGAAATTTTTACACAAAAATAACAGTGAAGAAAATAAATCTTTGAAAATTGACTATAAAAATAATACATTTTTGAACGTTTTCCTATAACAATAGTAAATTTTTAAAAATTTTCCTATAAAAGTAGAAAATTTTTTTCTTATAAAAATAGAAAATTTTTGCAAAATTTCCTATAAAAATAGAAAATTTTTGCAAAATTTCCTATAAAAATAGAAAATTTTTGCAAAATTTCCAATAAAAATAGAAAATTTTTGGAAAATTTCCTATAAAAATAGAAAATTTTTGGAAAATTTCCTATAAAAATAGAAAATTTTTGGAAAATTTCCTATAAAAATAGAAAATTTTTGGAAAATTTCCTATAAAAATAGAAAATTTTTGGAAAATTTCCTATAAAAATAGAAAATTTTTGGAAAATTTCCTATAAAAAAAGAAAATTTTTGGAAAATTTCCTATAAAAATAGAAAATTTTTGGAAAATTTCCTATAAAAATAGAAAATTTTTGGAAAATTTCTATAAAAATAGAAAGTTTTTGGAAAATTTTCTATAAAAATAGAAAATTTTTGGAAAATTTCCTATAAAAATAGAAAATTTTTGAAAAATTTCCTATAAAAATAGAAAATTTTTGGAAAATTTCCTATAAAAATAGTAAATTTTTGGAAAATTTCCTATAAAAATATTAAATTTTTGGAAAATTTCCTATAAAAATAGTAAATTTTTGGAAAATTTCCTATAAAAATAGTAAATTTTTGGAAAACTTCCTATAAAAATAGTAAATTTTTTAAAAATTTCCTATAAAAATAGTAAATTTTTGGAAAATTTCCTATAAAAATAGTAAATTTTTGGAAAATTTTCCTATTAAAATGGTAAAATTTTGGAAAATTTCCTATAAGAATAGTACATTTTTGGAAAATTTCCTATAAAAGTAGTAAATTTTTGGAAAATTTCCTATAAAAAATAGTAAATTTTTGGAAATTTTCCTATAAAAACAGTAAATTTTTGGAAAATTTTCTACAAAAATTTAAAATTTTTGGATAATTTCTTATAAAAATAGTTAATTTTTGGAAAACTTCCTATAAAAATAGTAAATTTTTTGAAAATTTCCTAGAAAAATAGTAAATTTTTGGAAAATTTTCTACAAAAACTGAAAATTTTTGGATAATTTTCTATAAAAATAGTAAATTTTTGGAAAATTTCCTATAAAAATAGTCAATTTTTGGAAAAATTCCTATAAAAATAGAAAATTTTTGGAAAATTTCCTATAAAAATAGAAAATTTTTGGAAAATTTCATATAAAAATAGAAAATTTTTGGAAAATTTCCTATAAAAATTTTCCAAAAATTTTCTATTTTTATAGGAAATTTTCCAAAAATGTTCTATTTTTATAGGAAATTTTCCAAAAAATTTTCTATTTTTATAGGAAATTTTCCTATAAAAATAGAAAATTTTTGGAAAATTTCCTATAAAAATAGAAAATTTTTGGGAAATTTTCCTATAAAAAAAGAAAATTTTTGGAAAATTTCCTATAAAAAAAGAAAATTTTTGGAAAATTTCCTATAAAAATAGAAAATTTTTGGAAAATTTCTATAAAAATAGAAAATTTTTGGAAAATTTTCTATAAAAATAGAAAATTTTTGGAAAATTTTCTATAAAAATAGAAAATTTTTGGAAAATTTCCTATAAAAATAGAAAATTTTTGCAAAATTTTCTATAAAAAAAGAAAATTTTCGCAAAATTTCCTATAAAAATAGAAATTTTTTCAAAATTTCCTATAAAAATAGAAAATTTTTGCAAAATAGAAAATTTTGGAAAATTAACCTATAAAAATAGAAAATTTTTGGAAAATTTCCTATAAAAATAGAAAATTTTTGGAAAATTTCCTAAAAAAATAGAAAATTTTTGGAAAATTTGCTATAAAAATAGTAAATTTTTTGGACAATTTGCTATAAAAATAATAAATTTTAGGAAAGTTTCATATAAAAATAGTAAATTTTTGAAAAATTTCCTATAAAAATGGTAAATTTTTGGAAAATTTCCTAAAAGAATAGTAAATTTTTGGAAATTTTCCTAAAAAAATAGTAAATTTTTGCAAAATTTCCTATAAAAATAGTACATTTTTGGAAAATTTCCTATAAAAAATAGTAAATTTTTTGGAAAATTTCCTATAAAACTAGAAAATTTTTGGAAAATTTCCTATAAAAATAGAAATCTTTTGAAAATTTGTCTATAAAAATAAAAAATTTTAGCAAAGTTTCATATAAAAATACTAAATTTTTGGACAATTTCTCATAAAAATAAAAATCTTTTGGAAAATTTTCTATAAAAATAATAAATTTTAGGAAAGTTTCATACAAAAATATTAAATTTTTGAAAATTTCCTATAGAAGTAAATATTTGGAAAAATTGATATAATTGATATAATTGATATTGAATAGTACACCTTTAGAAAATTTCTCATAAAAATTATAAACTTTTCTAAAATTTTATGAAAAGAGAAGTTTTTGGAAAATTTTTCCATAAAAATAGAAAATTTTTGGACAATTTCTCATAAAATTAAAAAAATTTTGGAATATTTCCTATGAAAATATTGAATTTCTGGAAAATTTTCCTATGAAAGTAATAAATTGTTGAAATATTTCCTAAAAAATAGTAAATTTTTGGAAATTTTTCCAATAAAAATAGTAAATTTTTGGAAAATTTCCTATGAAAACAGTAAATTTTTGAAAAATTTTTATGAAAATAGTAAATTTTTGGAAAATTTTCAATAAAAAGAGTAAATTTTTGAAAACTATAAAATTTGTTTAAAATTTTAAAAATAGTAAAAATTTGAAAAAATTGGAGGCCCATAAATAAAAACGGCCACCAAATTCGCCAAACTGAGTAAAGAGTTTTATTAAAATTTGATAGTAGAATCAAACCAATATAGTGAAGTTTTTGAAAGAGTTAATTTGTCGCATAGTGTCATTAAAGAACAGTAATAAGAGTTTTTTTTATTTAAATAGTTCATCTTTTAAAAGCACAAATATAACAAACATTTATTGTTAACAGTTTTTTTCTATACCCCACAGTGCACTTTAAACAAGTGACTTCTTTGTTTGTCTTGTATGTAAACATGAGTTTTTTTTTTATTTATTAAAAAACAAATAAATTTTGTGGTTGGAATTTTTTACACATTGTTTGTCTTTTTTCACATCTTCATTTTCCCAGATACATAAGTACAAACTGATTAATCTGGGGCTTTAGATAAATAACATCAAAACTGGCTATTTTATTTTAATTTAAAAGTTTTATATATTATTCTGTAGTTATACCACGTACATATATAGTACCACGTTTTTGATATAGATTTAAACGATAATCTGCCACATTTCAAATTTAATGAAAATCGTTATTTAAATTATTGCATTCTTTTGGGAAAATGTTTTTTATGGTAAAGACATTTGAATAAGTCCAATATAAAATATTTCATTTATTTGGCTGGTGTTTGTTATGTTGTATCTTTACTTATTTTATGCTAAATCAATTTATGACTGAATTGAAAATTTTCTTTTTATGAGAACCATAAAAAGCAAATAGTTAGATTTAAAAATAAAAAGCAGTCATAAATTTAACAAGTAAAAATCTTATATTCGGCTGTGCCGAATCTTATATACCCACCATCAAGTTGTGTTAAATTTAGGAACTTATCTCACATATCTACGAGGGTGCAGCTAATTCAAAATATGGACCAAATTCGAAAAAAAGTTGTTACGGTAGTTGGTATTGTTTGTAAAATATTTGGACTAAATTCGGTTGCAGTTTATTTATAGTTCAACATTTAAAAGTATCTGAGTGGTTTCCTTAGTATTTATTTACTTTGAACAAAATTCGTTATCATAACCGGGTATGGTTTTATATTAATAAGTTTTTAAATACTCGTACTTTTCGTTTAGCTTATTATGTATTTAGGATAAAGATGTTGATAGCAATACGACAGGTCCATATACATATTTTGTTAGGAGTTCCCAATTCATCTACCGTATATTAAGTCTGGACATTGCACGATGGTAAAAGCCTCAAGCGCAACAAGGCCCCGGGCAATGACAATATATCAGCAGAGATGCTTTTATGTGACGTTGAAGGATCGGCGAGACTGTGGCACCCATTTGTGCGTAAAATATGGCCTCCTGGAGTGAAGGTATACTAGTCAAAATACCAAAAAAGGTGACTCCAAAGACTGCAATAACTACAGGGGAATAACACTTCTTCCAATACCGAGCAAACTACTAAGTCGAGTAATTTTTTCTACATAAAGGTAAAATGTCTAATCCGTTCGAAGTTACTACTGGAGTAAGACAAGGATGTATCTTGTCACCTATATTTTTTATCCTTGTCATCGACAATATAATGGGCGCGGCACTGAATGGTAGACGTGGTATCCAATGGACACCCTTTAAACAACTCGAGGACTTGAATACGCCGATGACGTATGTCTTCTAAGCCAAAGCTCAGGCCATCTTCAAGAAAAACACTAGCGCTATTTCTGTTGAATATCGGGCAGCTGGGCTGGAAATCAATATTTCCAAGACAAAGATTATGCCTGGAGGCTATGGCGCAAACCCGTCGCTACATATCAATGTGGATAACGAGGTCATTGGATGTGTAGATACCTTTAATTATCTTGGTAGTTTGGTATCTACAAAAGGTGGCGCCGAAGATATTGAATCGCATATTAATAAGGCAAAATCTGCATTCGGAATTTTCCGAGCTATTTGGAAATCTCGGCAAATATCAACAACAACTAAGTTACGAATATATAACTCGAATATCAAGTCCATCTTGTATTACAGCTGCGAAACTTGGAAACGCATAAATGTCATCGATAAGCGCCTACAAACCTTTGCAAACAAATGCTTGCGGCAAATCCTTAATGTATGGTGGCCAAATCGCATAAGAACGCTACAAACCAAATCCCTTCTTCTATAGAGGTATGTCAACGGAAATGGCGGTTGATACGCCACACACTACGAAGGCCAAATACCAACATTGCTCGACAAGCGCTTCGTTGGAATCCACAAGGAAGCGGCCCGTCGTGTTTGGTGCACCAGCTAGAACGTGGAGAAGGTCAATTGATACGGAGTTACAAGCACCAAACTATTCATGGAATGATGTATGCCTAACATCTCGCAATAGAGTTCGATAGAAAAGGATGGTTGAGGCCCTATGCTCCACTGGAGTCAAGGATAACAGAAGAAGAAGAAGAAGAAAATACGGACAAAAATCAATAACTTGTTTATTTCTTCATATTTTTGTCTGAAATATACTGAGCTGACAAATTATGGTCCTTTTTTTATATTGTATAAATTATATGGAAAAATTAAAAGTGGTTGGCCAAATAAAAGGAGACATATAAGATACATTAATAAAATTGTTTAATAATTTTAAAAAATATTTAATAATTTTAATTTATGTACATGCCTTTTGTCTACCTTATTATATATAATTTGTAAAATTCGGATGAGTAGTTTGAGAGTTATATTTAAATTTCTGAAAAAATTTTGCGCATTAGTCAAGTTTTTTTTATTATATAAAAAAAAAAACATAACAAAAAGCTCAATATTTCAATAAAATGTTGAAATTCATGAGAAAATGTTCAAGACTGTGATTTTCATGTTCTTTCTGCATTTTTGATTTGTTCATTGTAATGTGGCCACCACCTGTGTAAATGTATTGCTTACCGAATTTCCTTAAAAATAAAGTATTGTTCCATTTTATCTCAATCTTATTGGAAAAATTTAACTCAAGAACGTGTTGGCTAACAAAGAGGGCTGAAAAATTCTACGCCACGCCCATATTTTCATTATATAGGTCACTTAAACTCATTTGAACTCATTGTATAATTTGTTATCCTAAATTGGTTTTTTGGTGGTAACTAAAGTAAATTTTAATCTAATCATTTAATAAATACTGCTTTAGATTATTATCAATATTTTCAAGTATTTTATTTACCTTTTTCTTACTAAAATGTGTAAAAAGATGAAGTTAGTAAAATGGCTGAAATTCGAAATATAAACTACTAGTACTTAACAGTAGAAGATCCAATTTATGCGTAACCTCTTTTAGCTCCTTTTTCTTAGATATGGCCTTTCAAAATTTAGATTTTTATGATTTTCACTAGTTATTTAACGGAGACTCTTCCACTGAGCTACTTCATATGTTGAAAACTAAGCAGCTTATAATTAATATATACAACCTAATAAGGTCAAAGTCCGAGCATATTTTAGAATTCAGTGAACTTTGATCTTGTGCAAATATTCTACAATTCTATAGGCCAAGCTTTGAAAAATGTTCCTCTACTTGGTCTTTTCATTAAAGTTTCGGATGTCTCCTTCTAATATTAGTTGCTGGGACATTTTTATTATAATTTTAACCTCTTTATAGTAATTGTTTTTTCCAAGAGTGGGTTACTAGCCCATCGTCCTAACCCATTGTTATCGATCTTAAGGGGTGTTAAACTAGTTCCCCGGGTGATAACACGAGGAGGTCAGTGTCCACAGTTGAGATAAAGGATGACCAAGATATGTTTGGGCTTACCAAGTTAAGACCAATCAGAACCGTGTTTGGTATCCAACATCCCCTACATAATCAAAATTGACTCATGATGGTATTTTTTCATTACCGTGAGTTAGTTTTCCAAAATTTTTTTACAGAAGGTAATATTTAAGTTCTTAAAATTAAAAAATCATTTAAAAAGACTTTTTTTTTAATAAAAAAAAAATATATTAAAAAATTTTTGGTCTTGGTCCAAATTACCATTTTAATTACAAATAAGTACTTCTGCAATAACTTATTAGTTATTTGGAGGGTATGTTGTAGCCATCACAAGGTAACCAGTTACCAGATTACTTGCCATTACCAAAGTTTTGCTGGGAATATTTACTCAGTTTTTTTCATAATCGAAAATGGGTAATTTTTCCCATTTGGGTTTCAAAACGCATTTTTTTGTTTTTTGAAAATTTTTTTAAACAAATATTACAAATTTTAATTTTTTTCATCGGTGGATAAAATGGATAAAAAAAGACAATAAAACTCAAAAAAAAAAAATTGAGGTCGATATCTCAAACCATTTTCCCGTACCTTGTGTTCGAATTCGACAAATTTCGCAAAAAAGTAATTTTTTTGCTCATAATTTGAGTAAATGCTTAATAAATCTTATTTATATTCAATTTTAATAATGTTTATATGGAATAAAATTATCCATACTATGAAAAATATAAACAGTAGACTGTCTCACTTTTTTCATTTTTTTTTGAAATTCCTTGATGAACATCGATTTTCTTAATCTACTTAAAAAACCATGAATTTTGATATATAACACTTAAATATTGGTGGCCGGGAACTGGTTTCTCAAATCGATTTTTTGTTTTTTTTGGGAAAATGCACCTTTTCAAAAAAATTCAAAAATCTTCTTTTAGTTATTTGCGCCTAATTCAAGCAATTTTTGACAGATTTTAATTTTAGTAAATTCATTTAAAAGCTTGTTAAATTTCCGAATTTTTTTTAGAAGAATCATTTCCAGTTTCTTCTATTGTTTTTTATTTATAGCATCACAAACTCGGATTTTCTAATGCGAACTGAGAATTTTTTTTTATTTTTTGCTTACTTTTTCTTTTATAGAAATTTACTGGTGCAACATTTTTGTATTCTGTAAACGCAGTATGATAGGAAATTTTAAGCTGAAGATTTCGGTATAAATAACGCTGAAATTCTTTTAAGAAAAACTGCAGTTTTATGAAAAATTCAGATATGACTAAAATTATTTATTTATTTTTTTTTTCTAATATTATAAATACATTTACAAATAGTAAAAATAAGTTGTTGTTGGTTTTTTATATTTTTTTAATTTGATAAAACTGTACTTTTGGTGGAGTTTTGATGCATTTTGCGAAAATTCTGGATGGCTTGAAGCTCTGAAAAATAATTTTTTGCGGTTTTTATTTACTTGTTAAATATATCTGTTGTTTATTAAAATAAAATCGTAGGAGCCATAATGAAAATGTGTCAAAATAGACTAAAAAGGAAAATTAGTCGCTTCAGTGCAGCGAAAAATATTTACGACACTGCTTGTTTAAAATTGTTTCTTATAATTTGCATTTTGATTTAAGAGATGTCTGCAATCAAAAATAACGAACTTCAGCCTTGGATAGTGGGTTTGTATACTTAAATGAATGCGGTGAATTAGTTATTTCATTTCCGAAAATTTTTCTCTTAGTTCCGAACAGTTTTATGTCAAGACATAAAATTCCCACAGGAAGGGATGTACTTGGTAGATTACTTTATTTGATAGTAAAAGATAAAAAAATTAAAGAAAAATGCATCTCTAACTGTTGCGGGTGAAATTCTTGACATATGGCGAAGTATTCGCAAAGATTCAAATTTACAAAATAAAAGTTATGTTTCAAGAAACCTAAAAAAATTTCATACATCTTACAAAAAAGTAAAAGCCAATGCAAAACGAAAAAGTGATAAGGAGTCGAAACGCAAAGTGGATTTTTTAAAACGGTTAGATTCTGATTTTGTCGTATGCAAGACCAAAAGTGCTTTACCAGTTGATGAGACTGTTTGTAAAAAAAACTGAAAAACAGCAGTTACTTATTGATGATGAGTCCTTGTCTAGTGATTCGTTCAGCGAAGAAAATTTGGACTATAAACCTCCAAAGTTTCAGCCAAAATCGAAACTCAAAATAACACCGCAACTTGTTGCCAGCGTAGACCATGCAGGGTTGAGCAGCAGAAATGCGGCAAATATAATTTTGTCGACTGCTCATTATTTAGATATAGATCTAAAAGATGTTGTGGTTTCACCAGCAACGATTCATAGACAACGTAGATCCATGCGATGTCACATCCGGGATAATGTGAAGAACACATTTTGCGCAAATTTAACCGATGCCTTCTTTTTTCTGCATTGGGATGGAAAAATTCTACCAAAATGGCATGGCGTTGATGGTAAAATTGATAAGCTTGCAATGGTTCTTACAAATGGATCAAACACAAAAATATTGGGCGTTGCTGAAATTAAGAAAGGCACTGCCGAAGAGCAATTTCAGGCGATTAAAAAAACCGTTGATGATTGGAAAGTTGAACCTTTCATTAAAGGAATATGCTTTGATACAACAAGTGTCAATACAGGTGAAAAGTCAGGAACGTGCAAAAGATTACGTGATATGTTCGGCGGAAAAATATTGACCCTTGCTTGCAGACATCACGTTCTGGAAGTACTGTTGTCTGGCGTATATTGCTCGGCAATGAAAGAAAAAAGTACATCACCAGACATAAGTATTTTCCTGAATTTCAAGTCGCAATGGAACTCGCTAGATCTTTCAAAAATTGAGCCGGGCATCAGCAATTCAAGAATAGCCTCTTGCATCGATAAAGAAAGTCAAATACAGCTCAAAAACATGATAAAAAACCAACTTTCGATTCAAAGGTCACCAAGAAAAGATTATACAGAGCTTTTGGAGCTGAGTCTAATATTTTTGGGTGAAACAACTTTCCAAAATAAACAAATCAAAATAAGACTTCCTGGAGCACTGCACCGTGCTAGATTTATGTCCCGCGGTATTTACAGCCTCAAGATTTTTGCATTTCGAAAATTTATTTAAATTAATTTTTTACAAGCATCGAAAGTTAAATAAAGTTTGTTTCTTTATTTAGATGATGAGTTAAGTGGTCTCACTGTGTTCAATATTTTTCTGGTCAAAATATATGTTGAGCATTGGTTTAAGTGCACGTTAGCAACAAATGCCGCTTTGAACGATATTTTTTTGATACAACAAATCCAGGAATATAGCAAAACAAATTTTTATGTAGCAGAGGCTGCTTTAGAAATAATGTCACGACACTTGTGGTATTTAAGCGAAATTGCAATTGGCTTATCTTTTTTTGATTCGAGGCATTCACCAAAAACATTGAACGAAATGGCATCTGCTTTAAATAATCCAAGGAACCAGCAAAACTTGTTTCGTTATAAGTGTTTTTCCAAAGAAGCCAACCTCAAGATCGTCGACCTAGTGTCAGAAAATACAAAAATTTTTTTCAATATCACTGGGACTCATTATGACTTTATTCACAGTCCATCTTCTTCTTGGCATGAAAATAAAGATTTCAAAAAAATTCAACAATTTGCAATTAACTTAACAGTAGTCAACGACCCTGCTGAGCGCGCAATTGGCCTTTTGAAAACAGTCAACAACACGCTAGTGATGGAAAACAGTGAGCAAAATGATTTGATTCAAGTGATCGAACATTTCCACAAAATGCATCCAAACTACAACAAAAGTACTGTTTTAGCAAATTTGAAAAAATGAGAAACCAATATTAACTTCTTCTTATTATATATTAATGTGTTTATGAAATTAAAAAAAAAATGAAATAAATAATTTTAGTCATATCGGAACTTTTCCTAAAACTGCAGTTTTTCTTAAAAGAATTTCAGCGTTATTTATACCGAAATCTTCAGCTTAAAATTTCCTATCATACTGCGTTTACAGAATACAAAAATGTTGTACCAGTAAATTTCTATAAAAGAAAAAGTAAGCAAAAATTAAAAAAAAATTCTCAGTTCGCATTAGAAAATCCGAGTTTGTGATGCTATAAATAAAAAACCATAGAAGAAACTGGAAATGTTTCTTTTAAAAAAATTTAGGAAATTTAACAGCTTTTAAATGAATTTACTAAAATTAAAATCTGTCAAAAATTGCTTGAATTAGGCGCAAATAACTAAAAGAAGATTTTTGAATTTTTTTGATTTTTTTTTCCCAAAAAAACAAAAAATCGATTTGAGAGACCAGTTCCCGGCCACCAATATTTAAGTGTTATATATCAAAATTCATGGTTTTTTAAATAGATTAAGAAAATCGATGTTCATCAAGGAATTTCAAAAAAAGTGAAAAAGTGAGACAGTCTAATAAACAGGTTCTTTGTTTTTAAAATTGGGTAAACTTAACCTTTTTTTTTCCGGAGGCAAAAATGAAAAATTTGATTTTTTGTATTTTTTTTAATACGTAATGTTATTAATTTATTACTGAATTTTAATAAATATACTTAAAAGTAATTATTTTACACTAAGACAAAGTCTTTTTTATTAAAAAAAAAAATATGTTAACCCTTTTTAGACATGGGGTCAAAAATTATCCAAGTTTTTTTTGTCACTTTTTTCAGAAAATTATTTTTATTATTTTGATTAAATTTTGATAAAAAACCATTAATGTTATTGTTTGACACCAAGATTATTTTTTTTTTATTATAAAAAATATTTTAACCCTCTGAAGACATGGGAGCAAAAATTAAAAATTTATGGGGTCAATATGGTCCCCATAAATTTTAAGGATTAATATTTTTTAGTAAATAAACTTAATCTCAGTGTAAAATATTTACTTAATGCCTTTTTATCAAAAGTTGCTGGAAAAAGTGACAAAACAATTTGTAGATAATTTTTGCCCCCATGTCTTTTAAGGGTTAAAATATTTTTTATAATAAAAAAAATTAATCTTGGCAAAAATTATCTACAAATTGTTTTGTCACTTTTTCCCATAAATTTTAAATTTTTGCTTCCATGTCTTTAAAGGGTTAAAATATTTTTTATAATAAAAAAAATTATTCTTGGTGTCAAATTATAACATTAATGGTTTTTAATCAAAATTTGCTGAAAAAAGTGCCAAAAAAACTTGGGTCATTTTTGACCCCATATCTAAAAAGGGTTAACATATGTTTTTTTTTTAATAAAAAAGACTTTGTCTTAGTGTAAAATAATTACTTTTAAGTATATTTATTAAAATTCAGTAATAAATTAATAACATTACGTATTTGAAAAATAAAAAAAATACAATCACTATTAGAAGTCGATCAGAGACAAAAGTCGAAAAACGACCCACCTTACTGGCCATAGCTGTCATAGTTTCTAATTAAATAGCTTTTAACTGGACTTTGATATATTTTTTTTTGGTTTCCGGGAGTATTTTTTATATGACAGCTATAGTCAAATATAGACCGATTCCTATAAAATTTGAAATACTGACCAATATTTGCAAAAAACTTCTCTGTTCAAAATTCAAACAAATTCAACAAAATTATCTTTCACAAAAACTAATTATTTTTTTATTCGAGTATTCGTTTTTTATACCTGCGCCACCATAGGTGGAAAGGGTATTATAAGTTTGTGCTGATGTATGTAACGGATAAATATATTAGACTTTGGCTCACCTTTTAGTATACCAATAGGCTTAGAATTACTTTTTGAGTCGATTTAGCGATGTCAGTCCGTCCGTCTGGACGGCTTCCTGGCTGGACCCCCATGTAAGCCATGTAATCAGAGAACATGTCGCAATTCTGAAGATAATTTGATGAAATTTGGCACAGATGATTTTTTTGATAGTGAGACCTAAATTCGTCAAAATTGGTCCATGATTTGTGGTACCTCCCATAGGTCCCACTTCCCGGAATTGATATTTTGACCACAAATATCAATATTTTTTCATGAAATTTAAAACAAATACTGCTTATGTAAACCAAAATCACTGTACCAAATTTCGTTGACCACATTTGACCATGGCTTCCATATTAACTCTTCTTTAAAAATGCACTAAATGAGACAAAAATCTCTAAAACGCTCATAACTCTGAAGATAATGAGAATTTTGAGTTCATTTTTTGCAAACATAATTCTTGTAAAAAGTGTAATCAATTTGCGAAATTTCTGTCCCCATTTGACCCTGGCTCTCATATAAGTATAAATGACGGAAACAGCTTAAATATATAAGTTTTTAGAAAATGTTCGTATGATGGCAAAATTTAGGAAATATTTGTCTTAATACAGAAAGATGAACATCTTTGACCTTAGTGGTGAAGGATATCATATGGTCGGGCTTGACCGACTATGGCACTTTCTTGCTTGTTTTGTTTGCAGTTATTATTAATATACGCTTATAGGATAAAAATTAAATAACAACTTCTATATTATCCCTAAAGTTCTAAAATTGATTAGAGGCGAATGAAAATTCATGATTAAATTTAAATTTAATATAAATAGCTCTGATGACCAACTAAAGATAAATCTTTAAATAAAAATCTAATTTTAGTTGTATATGGACTTCCTAAAAAACGTTTTTTTTTAATAATTAATTGGTCACTAAGGGCAAGTTAAGATAAACCTTACATGTGGTTAATTTTTATCGTGATAACATTTTTTAATATTCATTAAAAAATAAAGTGGTTACTAATAAATATTTGAAAATATATTTTGTTGGTTAGTCCTAGTTAAAGGTAAGCTATACTATAGAGACTAGAATAAAAAAATATAGAAAATATTTGAAATGTTTTTTATGATATTATAAATCTCTGTGGAAACTAATGTAATATGATAAATTTTGTTAGAGGGATGTATTCTGGGCATAACTATGGATTTAAAAAATAACACAATTAAACAAAAACTTCAGATAAAAGTTAAAATAATTAAGCTTGTAAAAATAATTCTCTATAAACAGTTTAATTATTTTCCAATAAATTAAGTCACTATTTTTTTAAAAAATAATCTTATAATAACTGGAAATTCTACATTTTTTATTTTCTTCTTATATAAATAGTTTCCTTATTTTAGTAAAGTTTTAGCTTTAGGTATAATAAATAATCATCAAAACTGAATTGTTTTCTTATTGATGTTCTAATTATAAGAAAATGTTTTGCTTTACTTATTTACTATTATTTTATGTTTTTAATATCCTTAAGATATTTTGCAGTTTCTTTCTGTAAATATCGATACTAATCCGTTTCGTTTTGCAATAAATTAAAATGAAGCATAAAATGTCTTGGAGAAAATGATAGTTTTCCAATCAGTTTTCTTTATTACTTCCACATTTTCCATTTACTACCATTATTTTTATACCCACCATCAAAAAGAATGGGGAGTATATTGAGATTGTCATTCCGTTTGTAATTTCCTAAATAAAGGGTGGTTAAATTGTAAGGGCCGATGTTTAATGTGAACCACACCTAAACGCCAAGTTTTTTTCCGAATTTTATTTGACATTTCTCTATTTTAGACTTACTCTATTTAAACCATGGAGAAATACACAATCCAACAACGTGTTAAAGTTATCCAGACTTATTATGAAAATGGGCGTTCAAATCAAAATGCATAATGTGCACTTCGTGATTTTTTTGGTCAATTTGATCGTCCAAATGTGCGTACAATCGCAAAAATCGAGGAAAAATTCGAGTCTGTAGAAGATGTGAAAACACCAGTGCATGTTCGTACTGCAGAAAATAATGCTGCTGTTCGCGATAGTGTGGCTGAAGAGCCGTCCACCTCAACTCGTCGTCGTGCACAACAATTGCACCTCTCACGCTCGTCGTTGATGAACATTATGCATAAAGACTTGCATTTACACGCTTACAAGGTGCAATTGGCTCAAGAACTAAAGCCCCTTGACCATTCCAAACGTCGTGAATGGACAGAATGGTGGAAAGAAATGGCAACAGAGGATGATCAATTTTCGAAGAAAATCATCTTCAGTGATGAGGCACATTTTAAGTGGATTCGTCAATAAACAGAATTGCCGCATTTGGGCGAATGAGAATCCAAGAGTGATTGTCGAAAAACCAACGCACCCACAAAGAGTGACTGTTTGGTGCGGTTTATGGGCTGGCGGCATCATCGGGCCGTATTTTTTCCAAAATGAGGCCGGTCAGGCAGTTACTGTGAATGGTGTTCGCTATCGTGAGATGATAACGAACTTTTTATGGCCCGAATTGGAAGATATGGATGTGGACGACATGTGGTTTCAGCAGGATGGTGCCACTTGCCACACAGCTAACAAATTCAATGGCCGTGTTATCTCACATAATGGCGGTGTCAATTGGCCGCCAAGATCATGTGATTTGACACCGTTGGACTTTTTTCTTTGGGGTTATTTGAAAGAAAAGGTGTACGTCGATAAGCCAGCAACAATTCAAGAGCTAAAGGATGAGATAATTCTGCACATTAACGGCATAGAACCTCCATTATGCCTCAGGGTCATCGAAAATTTGGACCATCGGATGGAGGTGTGCCGCCGTGGTCGCGGCGCTCATTTGGCCAATATTTTTTCCATACATAATTGAGTAATACCAATATATCATAATAAAATAAAATTACAATAATTTCCTAAATAGTTTGTGTTTTATTCAAAATCAACATCGGCCCTTGAAATTTAACCATATTAGCTCAAAAACCAAAGTTGAAGTATATTCTGAATCCTGTCTGTTGTCGGCACTATAAACCTTAAGGAAAGGATATAGGTTACTGAAATTTGGCATAAATATTCTTCATTTCTTAGAAAATTTTGGTATTGAAATCGGGCAAAATCGGTTCACATTTGACCATAGCTCCCATATAACCTCGTCTAGACTAATCGCTTATTTGATAATAAATGACAAATTATAACAGCTATGATGATAAAATTTGGTATGTAGAAGTTTTAGAAAAGCAATAGGCAGCATATATATATATATAAATTTCATCGAAATCGGTTCACATTTAACCATAGCTCCAAGACAAACAAGTAAGAGCGGTATATTCGGCTTTGCCGTTTCTTGGATACCCTTCACCAATAGTGTTCCAAAAGTAAAAAAAGAAAATTATAAGAATTTATTGATAATTACTTATATAGTTTCTGATTACTGACTTAGTTGGGCCCCACACAAATGCTTGATATCTATATTAATTTTCTTTTATTCATACTAAATATAATTCCAAGCAATATTTGGTTACACTAGTATTATATGCAAAGAGTCTTTAAAATTAAGAGTCGGAAAATAAAAGCTTTTCGGTGGCTTCATCATCTAGAATAGTTATGGACCCAAAGGTTAGGTTGGGCAGGTGGCTGATGTTTAAGGCAGCGTCACTTGGATAAAATTTAATATCGTGCTTGGCGGAGGAATTTTCTAAAATCTGATATAAAATTTATGTATGTCCGTGTTCCAGGAGGATGGTTTTTCCTATTTCTGAATTTCATTTAGCGATATCTCAGATGTTTATGAACCGATTTTGATAAGATTTTACAGAGTGCTTTAGGGAACAATTTGATATATAATATCTTATCACTCGCATACCAGGAGTATCTTTTTTGTCTTGTTATTTAAAAGTGTATTTCAATCAAAAATTTTAAAATCTTAGTCGATATTTCGGGTGTTTATGGACCGAAGATGAAATTTAATAGCGTTCATTGCGGGAGAATTTGCAAAAATCTGATATATAATTTATGTGGGTACATTCTCCAGGGGCTTCAGAAACTTGATTTCAACAGACAGACAGACGGACAGACAGACAGACAGACATCGCTTTATCGATTCTCCTCCCGATTCTGAGTCGATCGGTATAATTTTTATGGGATCTACGATCACTAATAAAAAATTACAAACGGATGCACAAACTTATAATACCCTTTCACCTATTGGTGAAGGATATAAAAAGCGGCTGTTCTCCTCATAACTCAGCTAGCCGCTGGTTATTGAGTATTAGGCTATGTAAAACTTCTCTAGCTAATGCATTTGGCGTTCGGAGCCGCAGTTAACATGTAGGTCGTTTTAATGAGTCTAAAAATAGAATCGGATGCAGCTTATTGTCTGAGAGAGGTACCGCTTGTTCCAATTGTAATGTTGTTGGAGAAATTGGAAATATTGTAAGAAATATAGCAGAAGTGTTGGGAAGCTTAAGTTTTGAACCTGGAAAGCCAAGATTTTATTGGGGCGGCATAATTGGATCCCAAATTAGGGCACATCGGACTTATAAATCAGTTAAAACGATATATAATTGTCATTTCCGAACCGATTATACATAATGTGTCGTTTTCGCTCTATCTAGAATTAGGGATAATCCTCTTGATGAGATGGCCTAACCAACCATCGAAACGCGTCGAGGAAAGGTTTCCCCACCAACATTTTTTGGTTTTATCAAAAAACTATTTATTACAATAATAAATAATTGTAATAAATTGGGATCTTAGTGCAATACACTGCAGTAAAACTTCTTAACTTTAATCTATATTGGTATAGAGTTGAGCGTTTAAAAACATTCGTCATATATATAGAAATTTATAGAATTTACTAGCTGATTTTACCCGGCGTTGCCCGGGTTGTTAGTTGAAGTTTTTAACTTATTACTTTGTTAACACTTTCTTTAAAAATTAACAATTATGAAATATTTTTATTAATTTTCTAATTAATTTTGAATGTATTTGCATATATATTTAATTGACTTTTGTACTCTTCATTAATGTGTGCTTTAAACGTTTTCGAAATCAAATGGTTCCATAAATACTAAACAACATACAGACAAACAGACGCGAAATTTTTTTTATATTTATAGATTATCGAAAAACTATCAAACAATCATCAAACAGTCGTCGGTCAATCGTAAAACAACTATCGAATAATCATTAAAAATCATTGAACAGTATTCAGTCAATCATAAAACAACCACCAATTAATCGTTAAAAATCATAAAACTACTGTCATAAAATCGCCAGTTAATTGTGAAACAATTGTCAAACAATCATTAAAAATCTTCAAACAGTCATCAGTCACTCAATTATCAAACAACTGTCAAACAATCGTCAAACAACCATCAAATAATCATGAAAAATCTTCAAACAATCGTCAGTCAAACTATTATCAAACACCAAATCATACATATATTAATGTAGAATCCTATCTTGGACTAAAAAAAAAAACATTTAGAAAGAAAAAATGTCTTCATTGGTACAGCCACTCTCAAGATATACAATTTTAAAGCAAATGGGAATTTTATCCCCATTTTTCAATTCAAAAAGCGAAAAACTATCCTATATTAAGAAAATATCCACATTTAAAACTTTAATTAATTAGGTTAAATCGTTTTTATCTTATCGTCCATATTTGTCATTTTTAATATTTGACTTAAATGGAAGGGGTCACCCCCACTTGAGATTAAAAAAACCAAGCCTATTTTACCCACCGGGGTCACGTCCATTTGAGATTTCAAGAAAAAGTAGCATATTTTACCCACTTGTGACTCCTTATATACTCCTTATATACTGCCATGGCAAGCATGGCTCGGTTATCCATGCTTGCCATTTTTAGTATTTGACTTATATGGGAGGGGTCACGCCTACTTAAGATTAAAAAAAAAAATTGAGCCTATTTTAAAACCTTAATATGCTGTGAAAATTTCTGAAAAATCGGTCATCTATATTTGTCATTTTATTATATGAGTTATATGGGAGGGGCATCGCCCACTTGAGGTTTGAGAAAAAGACCTTGCCGATTTTAACCACCGGTCACACCTTACCATACAGTGAAAGTTTCACAAAAATCGGTCAGCAGGGTCATCCATATTTGTCATTTTTAATATTTGACTTATATGGAAGGGGTCACGGCCTCTTGAGATTTAAAAAAAAATATTTGGCCTATCCCTTGGTCACACCTTAACATACTGTCAAAATTTCAGAAAAATCGGTCCTCTCGGTCACCTATATTTGTAATTTTTATATGGGTTATATGGGAGGGGTCAAGGACACTTGAGATTTCAAAAAAAAATTTGACCTGTTTTAACCACCGGTCACACCTTACTATACTGTGAAAATGTTTGTAATATTTAATATTTGACTTATATGGGAGTGGTCACGCCCACTTGAGATTTCGAAAAAAAATTTGACTTATTTTATTTATTGGTGACACCTTAAACTACTGTCAAAATTTCAGAAAAGTCGGGCCTCTCGGTCACCTATATTTGTCATTTTTAATATATGATTTATATGGGAGGGGTCACGCCCACTTGAGATTTCAAAAAAACGTAGCCTATTTTAACGTTAGTATAACTTTATCTACATTTCGAAAATCAGCAAAGTCAATTTGCCCAGTTATAGGTATTGTATTTGTAACGGGGAAGGGGTCATCCCCTGCTCCGATCCTATTAATTTTGTTCTGAAGTACGGCCATTGGTAATAAATTTACTTTTGACAAGTTTGAAGTTTCTAACTTTTATGGTTTATCAAATTCAATGATTAATATTAAATTTTGCACCATTTGGTCCACTATTTACCCTATTTGGGCCCTTTCTGGATCAAGTTTTGAAACAAAACATATCCTTAAACCACCTTAAGGGAATATTCTATCTAATTTCAAAATTTTATCAAAATCGGTCAAACCGTTTAGGAGTCAACCTCTTTCAAACAAACAAATAAACAAATAAACTTACAAACACATTTATAATATATATATATACTAGCTGTTTGCACCCGGCGTTGCCCGGGTTAATAGTAAAAGATTTTTACTTATTGCTGTGTTAACTATTTCTTTAAAAATTAACATTATGAAAAATTTTTTATTAATTTTTTACCTGAATCCCTTATGAATATATTTGCATATTTGCATAAATGTCAAACCACATACAACACAGACGCGAATATTTTTTTATATTTATAGATTATAAAATATCGTCAAACGGTAATCAATTAATAATTAATCAGTTAATCGTGAAACAATTATCGAACAATCATAAAAAATCATTGAACAGTAGTCAGTCGATCATCAATCAACCATCAAACACTCGACAAAAAATCATCAAACTACAGTCATAAAATCGCCAGTTAATCGTGAAACAATTATCAAACAATTTGTACAAATCTTCAAACAGTCATCAGTCAATCAATCATTAAATAACTGTCAAACAATCGTCAAACAACCATCAAATAATCATGAAAAATATTCAAACAATCGTCAGTCAAGCTATTATCAAACAATAATCATATTTCCAATCCGTGCAGCCGTTTTCCGATTTTAGATAAATGAAAAAAGAGGGTGTAAAAGTGGACATTGTAAATTTTTCTTTATGTGGAATCCTAACTTGGACTAAAGAAAACAAAAAAAAGTGTCCTGATTGGTCCAGTCGTTCTAAAGTGATGCAATTTTAAAGAAAACGGGAATTTTATCCCCATTTTTCGATTCCCAGGTCCTCCTTGGTCCATTTTCAAAAAATTCAAAAAGCGAAAAACTATCCTATAGTATGAAAATATCCACATTTAAAACTTTAATTAATTTGGTTAAATCGTTTTGATCATCCATATTTGTAATTTTTATATTTGACTTATATTGGAGGGGTCACGCCCACCTTAGATTAAAAAAATACAAAATACATACTTTAATATACTGTCAAAATTTCACGCCCACTTGAGATTTGAGAAAAAGACCTTGAATATTTTAACCACCGGGCACACCTTACCATACTGTGAAAATTTCAGAAAAATCGGGCATCTCGGTCATCCATATTTGTCATTTTCAATATTTTACTTACATATATGGGATTGGTCACGCCCACTTGAGATGTCAAAAAATAATCTGGCCTATTTTATCCGTCACATCTTAACATACTGTAAAAATTTCGGAAAAATCGGTCTGCAGGGTCGTCCATATTTGTAATTTTTAATATTTAACTTATATGGGAGGGTCATGCCCACTTGAGATTTCAAAAAAAACTTTACCTATTTTAACCACCGGCAACACCTTACCATACTGTAAAAATTTCAGAAAAATCGGGCAGCTTGGTCATCCATATTTGTCATTTTCAATATTTGACTTATATGGGAGGGGTCACGCCCACTTGAGATTTAAAAAAAAAATTTGGCCTATTTTATCCATCCGTCACACTTTAACATACCGTCAAAATTTCAGAAAAATCGGGTCTCTCAGTCACCTATATTTGTAATTTTTAATTTATGAGTTATGTGGGAGGGGTCACGCCCCCTTGAGATTTCAAAAAAAACCTAGCCTATCTTAACCACCGGTCACACCATACCTCTCAGTCGAAATTTCAGGAATGTTAGTATAACTTTATCTATATTTCGAAAATCATCAAAATCAATTTACCCAGTTATAGGTATTGTATTTGTAACGGGGAAGGGGCCATCCGCTGCTCCGATCCTTTTAATTTTTTTCTGAAGTACGGCCATTGGTAATGAATTTACTTTTGTTAAGTTTGAAGTTTCTAACTTTTATGGTTTATCAAATTCAATGATAAATACTAAATTTTGCACCATTTGGTCCATTTTTTACCCTATTTGGACCCTTTCTGACCCAAGTTTTGAAACAAAACATATCCTTAAACCACCTTAAGGGAATGTTCTATCTAATTTCAAAATTTCATCAAAATCGGTCAAACAGTTTAGAAGTCAACCTCTTTCAAACAAACAAATAAGCAAATAAACCAATAAACAAATAAACAAATAAACAAATAAACAAATAAACAAATAAACAAATAAACAAACAAACTTTCAAACACATTTATAATATATATATAGATATAGATTTTATCGATATCTATGAGTTTCATTTTATTTCGAATTGCAAATATTTTGCATTTTAATTTCCTGTCACAAATTACTATTACTTCCCTTTTGTAGTCCTTTAATATGCAGATTTTTGTTATTTTATGCTGGATATATTTCTTTTATCTTCTTTTGATATCCATATTATATTGCAGTTTTGTACTGTTATATCTTATAAATAGAAAAAACTATATATTTCAAAAGACATTCTGGTTGACTGACAGAATGTCATACTAAACTGTTGAGCTTAAATTTGTTGCATTTTTACATGGATCGAACACCGAATAATCTAAAAGTAAAAGCAATGATAGACTAGTATAGCCTTTTATTGTCTCGTTTAATTTTACTTGCTTGAAAACTTGAATGAATGAACACAAGCAAATTGTTGGCAAATTTTCAATGAGGGCTAATTTGTTATAAGCTTAAAACATAAATATTTCATATAAAATAAATACAAAGAAAGTCTTTAGAATATTCTAAAAATTCTTCACAATGAAAGACACAAAGTATTACTTTAAGATACAAATGAAATGTAATCCAATGCAATGGATTGCATTGCATTCCAAAAGAAGCAAATGTTCTATTGTCAATCTCTCAAGACCGTTTGTCTATTCATCCCACAAGTAGATTTATTCTGCATATTATTTATATTTTACTTAAAATGCATAGAAAAACTGTATAAAATACAATTCAATCCTTTCTTCATCCAAGCAATCAAAAATACATGAATAAATAAATACTAAAAAACTCTGGGTATTTCTGCAACCAATTCGTCTGCATGTATCCTAGCAACAATAAAAAGCAACAAAGGGAATTTTACATAAATATCTAGATACATTCTAGATACATATTAAAAAGTCAAATTCATTCTTTATACAAAATTCCTGCATAACTAAATGGTTTGGATTATAATATTTGACAAATGCTTTGATATATTTTTAATAATGTCATTCAGAGACTTTTTTGGGAATTTGTCATTTTATTTGAAAAGAAAAGTGACTTATTGAATGAGGAGATTATGATATTTTACAAAGGCTTAAACATTATGCAAACAAAAGAGTGATAAGATCTGATAACAAGTAAGAGTGTTATATCTACGAGGATGCAGCTAAATCAAAATGTGGATCAAATTCGAAATTGGTATTGTTAGCAAAATATTTGGACCAAATTCAATTGCAGGAGCTTTATAGCTCAAAATTTAAAAGTATGTAAGTGTTTCCCTAGTATTTACTTAGCCCAAAATTTAATCTCATAACCTGGTGTAGTTAAGCATTAATAGTCTGTTAAATACTTTTCGTTTAGCTTAATGTTTAGTTAGGATAAACATGTTGGTAGTAATACAACAGGTCCATATATTTTGTTAGGAGTTCCTAATACCATATATAAAGTCTGGACATTGGCGCAATTTGAATATGCTGCTTTTACCTCCGAAACTTTTCAATTGTAGATATAACAAGTAAGAGTGTTATATTCGGCTGTGCCGAATCTTATATACCCACCATCAAGTTGTGTTAAATTTAGAAACATATCTCATGTATCTACAAGGGTGCAGCTAGTTCAAAATCAGGACCAAAACTGCAAAAATCGCTAAGCTATTGGTATTGTTAGTAAAACCTTTGGACTAAATTCGGTTGCCGTAGCTTTATAGTTCAAAATTTAAAAATATTTTAGTGGTTTCTCCAGTATTTACTTTGAACAAAATTCGGTCTCATAACCGGGTATAGTTTTACATTAATAAGTTGTTGAATACTTTTCGTTGTGCTTAATATGTAGTTAGGCTAAACACGTTAATAGTAATACGGCAGGTCCATATATTTCGTAAGGAGTTCCTAATACATTCATCATATATAAAGTCTGGGCTGAACATTGATTGATCCTATCTAATTTCATAGGTGCAATCTAAATATAATGAATGTACCTCCAAATCTTTTTGATTGTAGATATAAAAAGGGGATGTTATATGTATAAGAATTATAGCCAAATGTTGACCGATTGTAACAAAATTTTACACATTGGCTGGTATATATATAGAGCTTATTCTTGCAAAATTTAGTGGCCATAGCTATTTTTAATAGCTTTTAACTGGCCTTTGCTAAAATTTTTGGTTTCCGTGAGTGTTTTTCACATGAAAGCTAAAGTCAAATATGGACTGATTCCAATAAAATTTGATAAACTGATCAAAAATTGCATAAAACTTCCCTATTTATTTTAAATTTAATCGTCAAAGCTATCACAATTGTATTCAATTTATCAGCATTAATGTGTTTCGCGGGGCGGGGTTATTTGGGAGGTCTAACTAAATTTGAACCGATTTTGTCCATTTTCAACACACATCTTTTTAAAGATATCCAAAATACTTTTGTAAAATTTTGTCCCTCTTGCTCTTTTCGTTAAGGCGCTATCGTGCTTTTATCTGACGGACAGACCTTTTCTTTATGTATTTTTGTATTTCCATAAGTTTTTTATATGGGAGCTATTGTCAAATGGTGACCGAATGTGACAAAATTTAGCACACTGCCTGGCATTGACATAAGACTTCCTTGTGCTTAATTTAGTCTTACTAGCTCTTGTAGTTAAGGAGCTATGACGATTTTATCTGACGGACTGGCGGACATAAAACCCCTTTTCTTTTTGAATTTTTGTGTTTTCGTAAGTTTTTTATATGGGAGCTAGGTCAACTAGGACCAATTGCGACAAAATTTTGCACACTGGCTGGCATTGACATAAGACTTTCTTGTGCCAAATTTAGTGGTTATATCTGTTATACTTTTAGATTTATTGGCATTTAAGTGTATTTTAGGTGAAACTTTGGCTGTTTCCGTAAGTTTTTTGTATGGGAGCTATGGCTAAATATGAACCGATTTTGATGAAATTTTATACGCTGCCTAGGGCTAATGTAAAACTTCTATATACCAAATTTTATCAACATAGCTGCTATAATTTGTCATTTATTAACAAATAAGCGATTAGCCTAGAAGAGGTTATATGGGAGCTATGGTCACATGTGAACCGATTTTGCCCAATTTTCTCAGAGATGAAGAATATTTCTACAAAGTTTCAGTGAGCTAGCTCCTTTCGTTTAGGCGTTATCGTGATTTCAACAGACAGACAGGCAGACGGACAGACAGACGGACAGACAGACAGACAGACGGACAGATAGACAGACGGACAGACAGACAGACGGACAGACGGACAGACGGACAGACAGACAGACAGACAGACGGACAGACAGACGGACAGACAGACAGACGGACATCGCTCAATCGTCTTAGAATTTCATAAGGATTCAGAATATATATGGTTTTTGGTTTTTGTGCCAATATTAAAGAATTTACAAACGGAATGCCAATCTCAATATACGCCCCATTCTTTTTGATGGTGGGTATAAAAAGGGGATGTTGCATATATAGATTGTAATAAAATTTTACACACTGGCTAGAATTTATAAAAAGCTTGCTTTTGCAAAATTTAGTGGCCATAGCTGTCATACTTTCTAATTTAAAAGCTTTTATATGAAAGCTATAGTCAAATATGGACCGATTCCTATAAAATTTGATATACTGACCAATAGTTGCATAAAACTTCTCTATTTTAAATTTAGTCGTCATATCTATTACAATTGTATTCAATTTATCAGCATTCATGTGTTTCCTGGGGCGGGGAAATTTTGTCTCTCTAGCTCTTATAGTTAAGGAGCTATCGCACTTTTTTCTGACTGACAGACTGACATAAACCCCCTTTTCTTTTTGTATTTTTGTGTTTCTGTAAGTTTTTTATATAAGAGCTATGGTCAAATGGTGACCGATTGTGACAAAATTTTGCACACTCACTGGTATTCACATAAGACTTCCTTGTACTAAATTTAGCTATTACGGTTTATCATTTATTGGCATTTAAGTGTATTTAAGGTGTAAGTTTTTTGTATGGGACCTATGGTTAAATGCAAGGTTGGCAACCGATACCGTTATTAATACCGATACCGTTTAAATACCGTTTAAAATGGAATACCGGTATTGATACCGATACCGAAATTATTTTTTTTTTTAAATACCGGTATCCGTATACCGTTTCTCTCTATACCGGTATTATACCGTAATAAATAGTAGTATACCGGTATAATACCGATTTATAGTTTCGGTATTAAAACATTGTAAATTTCGCAAATAACAAAAAAGTTAAAGTTTTCATGTTTGTGAATTGTCAACACTTATTGCATGTTTATTTTCTTGATTATATGGAAATGCTGTTTTGTTAACCCCCGTCTTCACGATGGCAATAATATTGCCGCAATGTAGGCCTTTTATATGAGCGTGAGCGAGGCACACGTAGTATGTTTGCCTCATTCACGCCCATGTAAAAGGCCTATATTGCGGCAATGGATATTGCTCGTCTAGACGTGGGTTTATGCTGTCAAACTCCACATAGCGAGCATGGCGGAAGTACAAGGTGATCGCATTAGAAGTTTAACAGCTGCACTCACAATTTTTTTTATATGGACTTGACAGCACCACTCACAAAAACTTCATATAAAAAAATGAGCAAAAAATAATCAGCTGGGCTTACGATTCCACCGTGTATTTTAACTATGCATAGCGAGTAATGATGAATTCACACTAAGGGGTTTTTTGTCTTTTCAAATTGTATGTGTTTGTTGTTTTGTTGTGTTGTACATCTAACCCCCCGTCTTCACGACGGCAATAATATTGCCGCAATGTAGGCCTTTTGTATGAGTTTGAGCGAGACACACGTACTATGTTTGTCTCGTTCACACCCACGTACAAGGCCTATATTGCGGCAATGGATATTGCCCGTCTAGACGTGGGTTAACAAATGCAATTTGAGGGGACAAAGGACAAAAAATCCCTTAGTGTGAATTCATCATTACTCACTATGTGGAGTTTGACAGTAAGAAACACCTCGTTGATTTGATCTTGTATTGTTACTATAATTATTGTTTTACGTACTACAACAAAAACAGACAAAACGATTTTTGAATCAAAAGTGACGTGCACTACTTAGTGGTCGAAGTAATTTTGTTAAAGGAAAAAAGTAATTTTATTAAAGGGAAAAATGCCTCGTCCAAAGAAAAATTTATGCAGAAAATATTTTGAGCTTGATTTTGAAAAGAAAATTAACAAATGTATTGTAATTGAAGGAGAAAAAATTTGTGGAAAACTTGTGAATGTAAGTGCATAAATTTGTTTACTTTTCTTGTGAAGCTTTAACTAAAAAATGCCTTCATTTATGTACATATATGTACGTAGAGCGACCATGGAACTAATTTGGCTTGTCACATCAGAACACATCATAAACTAATTTGGGATCAAATTTCGAAAAATATTGCAAATACAAGCATAAAAAAATCTAAACCACCGGCTCTAAACAAAAAAACCATACTAAATATGCTAAAAGTTAATATTACTATGTCTAAAGAAGTACTGCTCAAATCCTGTGTCGAACTTTGCACAGTAAATGGAAGACCGTTCTCTCTTGTTGAAGATTCAGGTTTCCGAAAAATCATTGACCCTATTTCAAACGGGCTTGGTAATGTTACAATCAATAGAAAAATTGTCAAAGACGAAGTTCTAAAAAAGTACAACGAAATTATTTCAAAAATTTCGACCGAAATGCATGGTAAATTGATTTCCTTAAAAAAAGATGGTCTTACACATTTAAATCGACCCTTTTTGGGTAAGCTATTCCATAAATGAAAATTTATTATACATTTTATGTTTATATTTACACATTAATTTAAGGTGTTAATGCCCAGTTTATCGAAGATGATAAAATTGTTTTAAGAACATTGGCTGTAGCAGAACTATTTGAACGCCACACAGGACAATATCTAAAGGACACAATAGTTAACATACTACAAAAATACAATATTTCTACAGATCAGATTTATACATGCACAACTGATAATGGGCGAAATATGTTAAAATGTATCTCTCTAATAAACGAATGTGAAGACGTTACTGAAAGTATTGAAGATAATGACACAGAATTTGACCAAACCCTAGAAGATTTTTCTTTAGACACTAAATGTTTTGGTAAGTCGTTTCCTTTTGAACAAAGCTATATAATTAATAAATTTATTATATATAGGTGTACGGTGTGCAGCTCACACGCTACAATTGGCTATAAACGCTGTATTGAAGAACCGTGAAATGACTAAAGTTACCGAAAAAGCAAGAGCTGTAGTTAAAAAACTAAGAACTCCTAATATAAATATTTTGTTATAAAATAATAATCTCACTAAGCCTACAATTGATTGTGCCACTCGATGGTCGTCCACTTTTGATATGCTGTCATCTCTAGCAGATGACAAAATGAAAGAATTTTGTGAAAACATATCACAGGCTAATAATGATTTCTATATAAGCAATGAAATGTGGGAAAACATAAAAGCTGCTGTAGAAGCTTTAAAACCAGCAAACATTGCCACAAAAATTCTTCAGAAAGAGCAGTTGACTTTTGGGGATGCTTATGATGCCTGGTTTACATGTAAAATTGAACTGCAAAAAGTTAAAAACAGTTTTTCTTACAGTTTACTTGAGGAAATAAAAAAGAATGAAGAAATTCTTTTTGAAAATGAATCCTTCCTAGGTGCATTGTTTATGGACCCACGGTGGAATGTTGTACTTAAGGGCACTTCCGTAGAACGTGCAATTGATCATATAGTACGAGTAAGTGTGAAGATGGATACAGTTAACCAAAGTTGTTCAATAGCTCTTGATGAGGACGCTTTAAACAGCAGTTCTGGTTCATCTTCAGACTGTATAGAAGCAACCCTTAAAAGAATGGAAAAAGAAAATTTGTCTTTAACCCCAAATAACAACAATATAAATATACAAGAATTGCTTATTGCATTTAGAAACGAAAAACGAGTTCAACGACATGTTAATATCCTTACTTGGTGGAAAGAACAAAGTAAATCCAAACCCCAACTGTATGCCATCGCAAAAGTTATATTAGCTGTGCCAGCCACACAGGTCAGTGTTGAGCGATTATTTTCAGGAGTGAAATACATTATGAACCCTAACCGTAACAGGTTAGACGAAGATAGCTTGAATGCAGTTATAGTTATTAGGTCCAATATGGAAATGTTTTAAGAGAAAATTATTGGATTTAAATATTTTATCGTCATATTTTAGTCAAGTGCCTTGAAGAACTTTAAGACTTTTTATTGAATGCATTACTTTATTTACCTGATTTATTTTCGTTTACATTAATTACTTTTCAAATCACTTAGTGCAAATATTGAATATTTGTAATTCCTTTGTGTTCCTAATGTTTAGTTTTTGTTGAAATAAAAACGAATATATAATTTTAATTCATATTTTTATTAATTTTTATCTTTATTGACTTCTTCTTTCTCATATAATACCGATATATACCGATATAAAATGTTTGATACCGGTATACCGATACCGATATGATTGAAATACCGTTACCGATACCGATACCGAAATTAAAAAATTTTTAATACCGATACCGTTACCGATACCGAAATTCATTTCGGTTGCCAACCTTGGTTAAATGTGAACCGATTTCGATTTATATGCTGCCTAGTGCTTATGTAAAAGTTCTAGATACCAAATTTTGTTATCATAGCTGTTATAGTTTGTTTTTTATTAGCAAATAAGCGATTAGTCAAGACGGGGTTATACGGGAGCTATGGTCAAATGTTAAGCGATTTTGCCCGATTTCAATACCAAAATTTTCCAAGAAATGAAGAATATTTGTGCCAAATTCCAGTGACCTATATCCTTTCATTAAGGTTTTATCGTGCCAACAACAGACAGACAGATAGACATACCGGCAGACAGGCGGACATCGTTCAATCGTCTTAGAATTTCATAAGGATTCAGAATATACTTCAATTTTGGTTTTTTATAGCTAATATTAAGAAAATTATAAATGGAATGACAATCTCAATATAACCCCCATTATTTTCGAAAAAGAGTTGCAATTACATTTGTAGCTTTTCTTAAATATATTCCTGGGCATTATGCAACAACTTATTGTTATTGTTTTTATTGTTATTATCACTTTTATTACTTTAACAATTTTCTTAAAACAATTTTAATAAAATTCCCTTTAAAATACACAAGTAAAATGACGTTCACAACATTTGGGATACTCGGCTGCGGTATTTTTAAAATCACCCCAAGTGCATTTGGGTGGATTTAATTGATCATAGTTTTTAAGTTGCTTTAATGGTGGCTCTAAGGCTGAAACAGGATCGCAGCTAAAATCCACAGAAATTAAATTAAATTACAAAAATTTAAAAACAATAAAAAAAATTTTTTCTTCAATTTACGTTTCTATGGTGGCCATTCCATTGGCATTGTCACAGGTTACTTCAGCACAAACCATAGTCGGATGTTTCATACTTTGGCCTGGTTTTAATACATTACCACCCACGACACATTTGCCCGGATGTTTGGGATCACCAAAGAATTTTTCGTTATATAAACCAGCTTCAGTGACACAAACAGCTGCGAAAGCAAGACTAAGAATCAATAAAAATTTCATTGTGTTATTTGTTTGAGTACGAAATCAAAACTAAACTTAGAAATCTCGAATTTGTTTATTAAACTATGAAATGGGCTAACAGATTATTTGAAATTTAGATCGAGATCTTATTAGAGCTTAAGGTCATTTTTAACTGATAGCGAAATAAAAATAAAAGTAAAATAATTTGAAAGTATTACTTAGGTATTTTTCGTAAAAGTGGAGATAAGTATTGACCTTGAAACTACACAAATATTGAAAAAAATCAAAATAATTATAGTTCTTGAAAACACTTATACCCTTTACCATCATAAATTGAAAGTAACGTTATGAAATATTAGATCGACTCAGAATCACTTTCTGAGAAGTTTATATAGGGTGGTCAAATTGTAAGGGCCGATGTTGAATGTGAACCACACCTAAACGCCAAGTTCTTTTCCAAATTTTATTTGACATTTCTCTATTTCAGACTTAGTCAATTTGAACCATGGAGAGATACATAATCCAACAACGTGTTAAAGTTATCCAGACTTATTATGAAAATGGGCGTTCAAATCAAAATGCATATCGTGCACTTCGTGTTTTTTTTTTGGTCAATTTGATCGTCCAAATGTGCGTACAATCGCAAAAATCGTGGAAAAATTCGAGCAAACCGTGGCTGAAGAGCCGTCCACCTCAACTCGTCGTCGTGCCCAACAATTGCACCTCTCACGCTCGTCGTTGATGAACATTATGCATAAAGACTTGCATTTACACGCTTACAAGGTGCAATTGGCTCAAGAACTAAAGCCTCTTGACCATTCTAAACGTCGTGAATGCAAGAAATGGCAACAGTGGATGATCAATTTTCGAAGAAAATCATCTTCAGTGATGAGGCACATTTTAAGTGGATTCGTCAATAAACAGAATTGCCGCATTTGGGCGAATGAGAATCCAAGAGTGATTGTCGAAAAACCAATGCACTCACAAAGAGTGACTGTGTGGTGCGGTTTATGGGCTGGCAGCATCATCGGGCCGTATTTTTTCCAAAATGAGGCCGGTCAGACAGTTACTGTGAATGGTGTTCGCTATCGTGAGATGATAACGAACTTTTTATGGCCCGAATTGGAAGATATGGATGTGGACGATATGTGGTTTCAGCAGGACGGTGCCACTTGACACACAGCTAACGAAACAATGGCTCTTTTGCGCAACAAATTCAATGGCCGTGTTATCTCACGTAATGGCGATGTCAATTGGCCGCCAAGATCATGTGATTTGACACCGTTGGACTTTTTTCTTTGGGGTTATTTGAAAGAAAAGGTATACGTCGATAAGCCAGCAACAATTCAAGAGCTAAAGGATGAGATAATTCGGCACATTAACGGCATAGAACCTCCATTATGCCTCAGGGTCATCGAAAATTTGGACCATCGGATGGAGGTGTGCCGCCGTGGTCACGGCGCCCATTTGGCCGATACTTTGTTCCATACATAATTGAGTAATACCAATATATCACAATAAAATAAAATTACAATAATTTCCTAAATAGTTTGTGTTTTATTCAAAATCAACATCGGCCCTTGAAATTTAACCACCCGATACAATATCCGCATGTCCAGATGGCTGAAAGTCCTTATAAGCTTAATAATTAAGTTCAAATTTAAGGACTAAGAAAATCTTGACTATTTGTCCATAATTGACCTTAGTGGTGAAGGTTATAAAAAGTAGAGTTTGGCCTACTTAAGCACTAGTTTAATGTTATATTTTTATACTTCAATAAAAAATTACCATATTAATTAGAGTCATTATTAATATCATTGGAATTAATAAAAACATTTTACAAACATAAAAAACTATTTGCTGTAGAAATTGATGCTGAATTACACTGGTCAACAAAAGAAATTACTTTGAAGTCTAACTATTTAATTTCGATGTATAATGGCCCCCTAAATACAAAAGCAGCCAGAATTTAAAATTCACCACAATAGGTGGAAAGGGTATTATAAGTTTGTGCTGATGTATGTAGCGCATTGAAATATTTGTCTTAAACCCACCTTTTAGTATACCAATAGGCTTAGAATCACTTTCTGAGTCAATTTAGCGATGCCAGTCCGTCCGTCAGTCTGGCTGACTGGACCCCCCATGTAAACCATGTATTCAAAGTAAAGGTCGCAATTCTAAAGATAATTTGTTGAAATTTAGCACAGATTTTTTTGATAGTGGGACCATGGCTATTGAAATTCGTCAAAATCGGTCTATTATTTATGGTACCTCCCATAGGTCCCACTTCCGGAATTGATATTTTGGCCACAAATATCAATATTTGTTCATGAAATTTTAAACGAATACTGCTAATGTAAATCAAAATCACTGTACCAAATTTCGTGGAAATCGGTCCACATTTGACCATAGCTCCCATACAAATTCTTCTGTCAAAACGCACTAAATGAGACAAAAATCTCTAAAATGCTCATAAATCTAAAGATAATAAGAATTTTGAGTTTATTTTTTGCATACATAATTTTTGCTGAAACTGTAATCAATTTGCCAAATCTCGAGATTATCGGTGCACATTTGAGCCTAGTTCTTATATAAGTCCCAATGACGGAACCAGCTTAAATATATACGTTTTGAAAAAATGTTTTTTAAAAAAAATTGTCTATAAAAATAAGACATTTTTTTAAATTTCCTATCAAAATTAGAAATTTTTTAAAAGTTTCAGATAAAAATAAGAATTTTTGTTTTTAATATACGATTTCCTGTAAAAATAGAAAATTTTTGAAAAATTTCCTATAAAAATAGGAAATTTTTGAAAGATTTCCTATAAAAATAGGAAATTTTTGAAAAATTTCCTATAAAAATAGGAAATTTTTGAAAAATTTCCTATAAAAATAGGAAATTTTTGAAAAATTTCCTATAAAAATAGGAAATTTTTGAAAAATTTCCTATAAAAATAGGAAATTTTTGAAAAATTTCCTATAAAAATAGGAAATTTTTGAAAAATTTCCTATAAAAATAGGAAATTTTTGAAAAATTTCCTATAAAAATAGGAAATTTTTGAAAAATTTCCTATAAAAATAGGAAATTTTTGAAAAATTTCCTATAAAAATAGGAAATTTTTGAAAAATTTCCTATAAAAATAGGAAATTTTTGAAAAATTTCCTATAAAAATAGGAAATTTTTGAAAAATTTCCTATAAAAATAGGAAATTTTTGAAAAATTTCCTATAAAAATAGGAAATTTTTGAAAAATTTCCTATAAAAATAGGTAATTTTTGAAAAATTTCCTATAAAAATAGGTAATTTTTGAAAAATTTCCTATAAAAATAGAAAATTTTTGAAAAATTTCCTATAAAAATAGGAAATTTTTGAAAAATTTCCTATAAAAATAGGAAATTTTTGAAAAATTTCCTATAAAAATAGGAAATTTTTGAAAAATTTCCTATAAAAATAGGAAATTTTTGAAAAATTTCCTATAAAAATAGGAAATTTTTGAAAAATTTCCTATAAAAATAGGAAATTTTTGAAAAATTTCCTATAAAAATAGGAAATTTTTGAAAAATTTCCTATAAAAATAGGAAATTTTTGAAAAATTTCCTATAAAAATAGGAAATTTTTGAAAAATTTCCTATAAAACTAGGAAATTTTTGAAAAATTTCCTATAAAAATAGGAAATTTTTGAAAAATTTCCTATAAAAATAGGAAATTTTTGAAAAATTTCCTATAAAAATAGGAAATTTTTGAAAAATTTCCTATAAAAATAGGAAATTTTTGAAAAATTTCCTATAAAAATAGGAAATTTTTGAAAAATTTCCTATAAAAATAGGAAATTTTTGAAAAATTTCCTATAAAAATAGGAAATTTTTGAAAAATTTCCTATAAAAATAGGAAATTTTTGAAAAATTTCCTATAAAAATAGGAAATTTTTGAAAAATTTCCTATAAAAATAGGAAATTTTTGAAAAATTTCCTATAAAAATAGGAAATTTTTGAAAAATTTCCTATAAAAATAGGAAAGTTTTGAAAAATTTCCTATAAAAATAGGAAATTTTTGAAAAATTTCCTATAAAAATAGGAAATTTTTGAAAAATTTCCTATAAAAATAGGAAATTTTTGAAAAATTTCCTATAAAAATAGGAAATTTTTGAAAAATTTCCTATAAAAATAGGAAATTTTTGAAAAATTTCCTATAAAAATAGGAAATTTTTGAAAAATTTCCTATAAAAATAGGAAATTTTTGAAAAATTTCCTATAAAAATAGGAAATTTTTGAAAAATTTCCTATAAAAATAGGAAATTTTTGAAAAATTTCCTATAAAAATAGGAAATTTTTGAAAAATTTCCTATAAAAATAGGAAATTTTTGAAAAATTTCCTATAAAAATAGGAAATTTTTGAAAAATTTCCTATAAAAATAGGAAATTTTTGAAAAATTTCCTATAAAAATAGGAAATTTTTGAAAAATTTCCTATAAAAATAGGAAATTTTTGAAAAATTTCCTATAAAAATAGGAAATTTTTGAAAAATTTCCTATAAAAATAGGAAATTTTTGAAAAATTTCCTATAAAAATAGGAAATTTTTTATAAAAATAGGAAATTTTTGAAAAATTTCCTATAAAAATAGGAAATTTTTGAAAAATTTCCTATAAAAATAGGAAATTTTTGAAAAATTTCCTATAAATATAGGAAATTTTTGAAAAATTTCCTATAAAAATAGGAAATTTTTGAAAAATTTCCTATAAAAATAGGAAATTTTTGAAGAATTTCCTATAAAAATAGGAAATTTTTGAAAAATTTCCTATAAAAATAGGAAATTTTTGAAAAATTTCCTATAAAAATAGGAAATTTTTGAAAAATTTCCTATACAAATTTACCAAATATTTGTCTTTATACAGGAAAAATAACACCTTTGACCTTAGTGGTGAAGGGTATCGTATGGTCGGGCTTGACCGACTATAAAACTTTCTTACTTTTTTTATGTTTTTCTAAAATTACGGATTTTCATTTTCGTTCCATTGATTTTATCATATTGTCACGAATTTTTAAGTTATCCGTCATATGCAAAGTTTATTACTTGTAATTCTTCCCCTAGTCTTCTAGAATGTTTCTGTTGATGTTGTTGTTCTGTTTATATCTACAAGCAGAACAACAGGTTTCTCTTATCTGCTGTAAAGAGTATAGCAACATTTTTCTCTTTCATCTACATTCTCTCTCTGTTAATTTCAGATAATCTTTTTGTACAACGTATGTGTGGGCGTGTTCTTGATCATGTGAGAATGTATTGGAACATACATGAACTTTCGGAAGCCACATTGTTAGTGTAATCCAATGGTCGCCAGCTCGAACTCAATTGAGCCCTTTGAAATTACACATATTCTTACGCTCTTTACATGTATTCTTATGCTCTTTCATTAAGTCTTCAATCAACCACCGAAAAATGAACATTTTTTGTTATAATTTCAATACATTCAACAAATTTTTGTCGTCTCGCTTATTGAATTTTTATTATGACAATAAAAAAATTAAAGAAGGAAGAATACTATTGTGAAATTAATACTTTAAATTAAAATATAACGTTACTAATTTATTTAATGCAATAATTAGAGCTGTTTTAAAGAGAGTTTTTACATTTGCCTGTATGCATAAGAAAATCTTTGCAAGGAATAATCCTTTTTTATATTATATTTTACAATATGTTTTAGATTTGTGTATTCATACAAATAGTTTTTTGGTATAATAAAATTCTTCTGTTTAAAAATAAGTTTTTACTTACTATTAAAACCAGTATAATTACCTATTTTTTCGAGTGTGAAAATTATTTCTCACCAATACAACTAATACTTACTAATACAAATGTTTTGGCTACCACTGGTGTAATCAACTACAGCAGCTCTTTGGTTACGTCTGTAGAAAATGCTAGAAACTCTATTCTCTACTATATAAGGCCCATGGGCGAATATTGTGAGAACAGTTTTAATTGAAACGCGTATAAGAGAACAGTGTGAATAAGATTATTTGTAAAGCAGTTTTGTGAAGTTTGTTTACAGTTTTTGTGAAAGTGTTTTAAAGTGACTAACTCTTAAGTTAAGTTAAAATATAACTTTGGAAAACTACAAAAAGTGTTTTAATTTTGTTTCCGGTTGTTTGCAAAACGAATTCCTTTCACGTTTTAAAGGAAAAACGAAACTATATCTTGGAAATGGCTTATCTTAATTCGTTGAGAGAAACACCGGCTCATTCAGCATAAAATGTTCTTTAAGCCTTAATAAGACAATTTTTTATTATGGACAATATTTTTGGAGTTTTTCACATAAAAATGTAATTTTTATTTTTTGCAAAATCGAAAATTTTTTATTTTTCAAAAATTTATTAAAAATTAAAGATTTCAAAAACTTACCATTTTTATTTCACAGTCTTAAAATTGTAAATATAATAAATAACTAAAGACTTATTTCGTAAAAAATCCATGAATAATGTTAGTTTTATTGACAATAAAGTGAAAATTAGCAGACATTTTTCATATGAAAAATTAACAAAATAAAAAAATTAAGTAACGGGTATAATTTTAAATATATCGGGTAATCCATTTCTCGCTTTCAAAAATAATGGACTGGAATTCGACATCCGTCAAACTGAGTTGTTAAACCAATTTTATTCTTTTCAGTTGAAAGAAAGTATCACACAACGCATAAAAAACATACTACTACAAGAAATTTGAAGAGGCTGAAGCGGTTACAAATATTGTAAGGCCTGTGCAGCATCGTTTAGCTCCTTCCGCTGAAAATATCTCTGCTGTAAGTGAAAGTGTTGCCGAAGACTAAAATGTGTCAATTCCATGTCGTTCTCATGAATTAGGACTTTCTTACGGCAAATTATTATACCTACAAAAAGAATGGGGGTATATTGAGATTGTCATTCCGTTTGTAATTTCCTTAATATTGGCCTAAAAACCAAAAGCGATGTATATTCTGAATCGTTATGAAATTCTAAGACGATTGAGCGGTGTCTTTCTGTCTGTCCGTCTGTCTGTTGAAATTACGATAACGCCTAAACGAAGGGAGCTAGCTCACTGAACTTAGTTAAAAGAATCTTCATTTTTGAAAAAATTTCGGTATTGAAATTGGGAAAAATCGGTTAACATTTGACCATAGCTCCCGTATAAACACGCCTTGGCTAATCGATGATTTGCTAATAAATAACAAACTATAATAGCTATGATGATAAAACTTGGTACATAGAAGTTTTACATAAGCACTAAGCATATAAATTTCATCGAAATCGGTTCACATTTAACCTAGCTCCCATATAAAAAACTTACGGAAACACAAAAATACACAAAGGGGGGATTATGTCCGTCTGTACGTCAGATAATATCATTTAGGAGCTAAACTACGAGTGCTATAGAGACAAAATTTTACAAAAGTATTTTCGATATGTTTTAGAAGTTGTGTAATGAAAATGGGCAAAATAGGTTTACATTTAGTTACAGCTCCCATATAAAGGAAAAACGAAACTATATCTTGGAAATGGCTTATCTTAATTCGTTGAGAGAAACACCGGCTCATTCAGCATAAAATGTTCTTTAAGCCTTAATAAGACAATTTTTTATTATGGACAATATTTTTGGAGTTTTTCACATAAAAATGTAATTTTTATTTTTTGCAAAATCGAAAATTTTTTATTTTTCAAAAATTTATTAAAAATTAAAGATTTCAAAAACTTACCATTTTTATTTCACAGTCTTAAAATTGTAAATATAATAAATAACTAAAGACTTATTTCGTAAAAAATCCATGAATAATGTTAGTTTTATTGACAATAAAGTGAAAATTAGCAGACATTTTTCATATGAAAAATTAACAAAATAAAAAAATTAAGTAACGGGTATAATTTTAAATATATCGGGTAATCCATTTCTCGCTTTCAAAAATAATGGACTGGAATTCGACATCCGTCAAACTGAGTTGTTAAACCAATTTTATTCTTTTCAGTTGAAAGAAAGTATCACACAACGCATAAAAAACATACTACTACAAGAAATTTGAAGAGGCTGAAGCGGTTACAAATATTGTAAGGCCTGTGCAGCATCGTTTAGCTCCTTCCGCTGAAAATATCTCTGCTGTAAGTGAAAGTGTTGCCGAAGACTAAAATGTGTCAATTCCATGTCGTTCTCATGAATTAGGACTTTCTTACGGCAAATTATTATACCTACAAAAAGAATGGGGGTATATTGAGATTGTCATTCCGTTTGTAATTTCCTTAATATTGGCCTAAAAACCAAAAGCGATGTATATTCTGAATCGTTATGAAATTCTAAGACGATTGAGCGGTGTCTTTCTGTCTGTCCGTCTGTCTGTTGAAATTACGATAACGCCTAAACGAAGGGAGCTAGCTCACTGAACTTAGTTAAAAGAATCTTCATTTTTGAAAAAATTTCGGTATTGAAATTGGGAAAAATCGGTTAACATTTGACCATAGCTCCCGTATAAACACGCCTTGGCTAATCGATGATTTGCTAATAAATAACAAACTATAATAGCTATGATGATAAAACTTGGTACATAGAAGTTTTACATAAGCACTAAGCATATAAATTTCATCGAAATCGGTTCACATTTAACCTAGCTCCCATATAAAAAACTTACGGAAACACAAAAATACACAAAGGGGGGATTATGTCCGTCTGTACGTCAGATAATATCATTTAGGAGCTAAACTACGAGTGCTATAGAGACAAAATTTTACAAAAGTATTTTCGATATGTTTTAGAAGTTGTGTAATGAAAATGGGCAAAATAGGTTTACATTTAGTTACAGCTCCCATATAACCCTGCCCCGGGAATAACATTTATGCTGATAAATTGAGTAAAATTGTAATATCTATGACAAATAAATTTAGAAGGAAGAAGTTTTATGCAACTTTAGGTCAGTATGTCAAATCATATAGGAATTGGTCAGATTCGGAGCGGTTTTTATATGAAAGCTATGGTCAAAGCTTTCATATAAAAACCGCTCTTGGAAACCACTAAAATGCCACAAACGCCAGTTAAAAGCTATTACATTATAAACTATGAAAGCTTTGGCCACTAAATTTTGCACAAATAAACTCTTTTCTTTCCTTATCTGATGGTCGGACATAAACCCCCTTTTCTTATTGTATTTTTGTGTTTCCGTAAATTTTTTATATGGGAGCTATGGTCAAATGGTGACCAATTGTGACAAAATTTTGCACACTGGCTGACATTGACATAAGACTTTCTTGTGCTAAATTTAGTGGCCAAAGCTGTTACAGTTTATCATTTAGTGGTATTTAAGTGTTTTTGGGTGAAATTTAGGCTAAGGTTTTTGTATGGGAGCATTGATAAATATTTATCTGAACTAAATTAAAGGAAATATTTACTTGTTTTTAAGAAGTTTCAGATAAAATGTGTATTTTTTAGAATTTTTTTTTAATTTTTTAAGTTAAATTTTATTTGATTTTAGATAAAATTTGTTTGATATAAGAAATTTTGTCAAAAACTTAAGGAAATTTTTTTCTTGGAATTAAGGATTTTTTTTACTTAATTGCTATAAAAAACGGCTTTTTCGCCATACGACAACCATTTTTTCCTCAAATTTAGTAAATTTTCCTAAATTTTAGTTCATTTTTTTTTTCTGAGTGTACCTATGTAAAACTTATATATAACAAATAAGGGTTTATCGTGCCAGCAACAGACGGACAGACATAAGAACAGACAGACGGACAAACAGACAGACGGATATCGCTCAATCGTTTTAGAATTTCATAAGGATTCAGATTAAGACTTAAGCAAATTACAAACGGAATTACAAGCTCAATACACCCCCCATTCTTTTTGATGGTGGGTACAAAAATATATATTGGTGGTCAATTGTAACGCAAAAAGTTTCATTTTGTGGATAAGTGTTATATACAAACTTTTTTTTTTGTTTTCTTAATATACAATTACATAACAAATAATTCAAAAAACTCAAATACCATTTCACAAATTAATTCATTAATTCTTTTTTATTAATTGAATATTTGTATGATAAAAACAAAATTAATTTTATATACGTACAGTGTACGTCGTACACTCATATATAAATAGTTAAGGTATTTAGTGATAAAAGACTTAAGAATAATTGGGTAAACTCATGAGAAAAAGCAACAAAAGATAGAAATTTTGAGACCCTTCATATTAAATACAAGAAATCAGTTATCAAAATCATATTTTTTTAACTCAAAAATTTTCTCAATAATCCTGAATTTTTAATAGGCCTTTTGCGGTCAAAACTAATTTTTTCATAAATATGTACCACCCTAATCTATATATATATTATAAATGTGTTTGTAAGTTTATTTGTTTATTTGTTTGTTTGAAAGAGGTTGACTCCTAAACGGTTTGACCGATTTTTATGAAATTTTGAAATTATATAGAATATTCCCTTAAGGTGGTTTAAGGATATGTTTTGTTTCAAAACTTGGCCTAGAAAGGGCTCAAATAGGGTAAATAATGGACCAAATGGTGCAAAATTTAATATTTATCATTGAATTTGATAAACCATAAAAGTTAGAAACTTCAAACTTAACAAAAGTAAATTCATTACCAATGGCCGTACTTCAAAAAAAAATTAAAAGGATCGGAGCAGGGGATGGCACCTTCCCAGTTACAAAAACAATACCTATAACTGGGTAAATTTATTTTGATGATTTTTGAAATGTAGATAAAGTTATACTAACTTTCCTGAAATTTTTACAGTGAGGTATGGTGTGACCGGTGGTTAAAATAGGCTAGGTTTTTTTTTTAAATCTGAAGTGGGCGTGACCCCTCCCATATAACTTATATGTTAAAAATGACAAATTTAGGTGACCGAGAGGTTCAATTTTCCTGAAATTTCGGCAGTATGTTAGGGTGTGACCGATGGTTAAAATACGCCAGATTTTTTTTGTTAATCTCAAGTGGGCGTGACCCCTCCCATATAAGTCAAATATTGAAAATGACAAATATGGATGACCGAGCTGCCCGATTTTTCTGAAATTTTCACAGTATGGTAAGGTGTAACCGGTTGTTAAAATAGTCTAGGTTCTTTTTTTAAATGTCAAGTGGGCGTGGCCCCTCCCATATAACTCATATATGAAAATCACAAATACAGAGACCCAATTTTTTTGAAATTTTGACAGTATATTATGGTGTGACCGATGGATAAAATAGGCCAAATTATTTTTGAAGTCTCAAGTCGGCGTGCCCCTCCCATATAAGTCAAATATTAATAATGAGGAGGACCTGGGAATCGAAAAATGGGGATAAAATTATATTTTTCTTTAAAATTACATCACTTCATAACGGCTAGACCGATCACGACATTTTTTTCTACGTGTTTTTAGTCCAAGTTAGGATTCTATATAAAGAAATATTTACAATGCTACATAAAGAAAAATTACAATCGGAAAACGGCGGCACGGATATTGGAAATATGATTGATGTTTCATAATGACGATGTTTCACTGATGATTGTTTAACGATTTTTCATGATTATTTAATGGTTGTTTGACTGTTTGAAGATTTGTAATAATTGTTTGATAATTGTTTCTCGATTAACTGGCGATTTTATGGCGGCAGTTTGATGATTTTCTGTCGATTGTTTGAAGGTTAATTGATGATTGATTGACGACTGTTCAATGATTTTTTATGATTGTTCGATAATTGTTTCACGATTAACTGACGGTTATTTGATTACTATTTGGCGATTGTTTGATAATCTATAAATATAAAAAAATTTTCGCGTCTGTTTTTGTATGGTTTTTTTTTTATTTAGGACCAGCACTCAGGGGATGACCCCTACTTATGCTATGCATTGTGTTGGAACTAGGAAAATAGGTTGTGGGAAGGAGGAAAGAGGGAGTAGTGTTCGTGGACATTAGGTTTGAATTTTCCTATATTGCAACTGTCAGGAAAAACTTCTGCAGGAAGTGAGTTCCACATACGTACTGTACGGCTAAAGAACGAATTTTCTCCATAGTGTGTTGCTCGGTCCACTGGACAATCAACCACAAATGCATTGAAGTGTGTTGCGTAAGAATCTTCTGGTTTCGGGAACGAGGTCTCTGATATCGTTAGAACACATTCCAAAGTAGTACCGATATAACAGTGTTATACAACCCACATTGCGGCGGTGCTTCAGTGAGTCAGTAGAGTTGGATACCCTATTGTCACCGATAAGCACTTTCGCCCTCCCCTGTACGCGGTCGACAAGCTCCAAAATAGACTTACAAGCAACGGCCCATACATGAGAGTTGTATTCCATTTCTGGTCGGACATAGGTGGTATAAATCACACTAATGTGGGGTACTGCCAATCATTAAAGTCAAATAAATACATATGCAAATAAATTATTAAAGGATTCAGTTAAAAAATTTATAAAAAAATATTTCATAATTGTTAATTGTTAAAGAAATGGTTAACACAGCAGTAAGTAAAAATATTTTACTGTTAACCCGGGCAACGCCGGGTACAAGCAGCTAGTTAACACATAAATAATAAATTAATTAGGCATATTTTACACACATTTTTTACACTTAACTCTCGGTTTTATGAAAAAAAAAAAACAAATAACCGCAATAAAAAAATTTTAAATATTTATTAAATTATAATTGACAGTAATCACGATATACATATGTATTTATGTATGTATGTATGTATGTATGTATGTAAAAAATCAATTCAATAATTATGTAAATAAAGGACAAATACTCGTATTACAAACAAATAACAATTTTACATTATTTTAATTTCAATACTTGTCTGCAATTATGTAAAAACCTACTTAACTTTATTAAATATTTTAATGAAATACTTGTATCTGTTTACAATATGGCGATAAGGTACGAGGGTGACTTTTTATGTTTTTGGGTTAGAGAACACAACTATTAACTTATTACAAACAAGTAAGAGTGTTATATTAGGCTGTACCGAATCTTATATACCCACCATCAAGTTGTGTTAAATTTACAAATATGTCTCATGTATCTACACTAGTCGACAGAATTATTAATACTAATGTAGTGGAGTAGGGAACATGGTTCCTGTTGACGGTTCCAAAAGCCATTATCAATATTTAAGAATATTGAATAAATATGCATTTCCCTCTGGCGATAAATTGATCGGAGAAGCATTCATTTTATATCAGGATAACGCTCCATATCATAAGAGCAAGATGATCGCAAAATTTGTAACAGAGGCTGTTGTTCAAAACTCTGGATTGGCTTCCCCAAAGTCCAGTTTTTTATGTAATAGAAAATGTGTAGTCATACAGAAAAATGGTTATTGAGGTCGTAAATGCTTGGAAAGAGATTTCAATGGAGTTTCTGCAGTTCTTGGTGGATTCTGTTCCGAACCTCCACCAAATCGTTTTAAATGCTAAAGTAGAATATATTTTTGATTAATTTAAATAATTATTATTAATTTTTGTTGACCTTGAAGCTCCCAATTTTTTTAAATACGCTCTGTAAAAATATGTCAAAATACTTATGCCACATCCTAAAATTTCCTTTTTTAGTTTCAATTAAAAAAAAATTAAAGAGTGTTCTAAAAAAAATATGCATTTACTATTTTAGACAAAATTTATCCATAGTGCAAGAAATAATTTATTTTTTGATCAAGTTAGTTTCTATAGATATGTCAGATACTATTATTTTAGAAATTATTAATTTTCAATAGTTATTTCAATCAAAATGAACTGCGAAAAAAAAGTTCGTGAAAATATAATTAAAACTTTTCAAAAAAATCCGTCATGGACTTTTAAAAAAATAGCTAAAAATTTGAAAGTTTACCCTCGAACGGTTTCTAATGCCATCAGACGGTATAAGGAAAACCTGAGCATTGAAAGAAAACCTGGATCAGGGAGGAAAAAAGGTTCTGCAGATATTGGTAAGGCAAAAGAAGTCGAGCGACTCTTTCGAAGAGCGCCTAACACTTCTTTAAGAAAAGCAGCTCGTACGGTGAAATGTTCTACGAATTTTGCACATAGAGTCAAAGCTTATGCTGGACTGAAGACATACAAAGTCCAAAAGGTTCCAGATCGCAATGCTATAAAGAACTTAGAAGCAAAAAAACGAGCGAAAAAATTGAAGTCTGATTTTATAAAAAAATACACCTGTTGTGTGATGGATGATGAAACATACGTACTGGCAGACTTTTCTCAACTTCCTGATCAACATTTTTATGTTGCTGATAAACGGGGCAATGTTCGGCAAGAGTTTCGCACAAAAAAACAAACAAAATTCCCTAAGAAGTTTCTCATGTGGCAAGCTATTTGTAGTTGTGGCAAAAGAAGTAAAGTATTTGTGGCATCTGGCACAATAAACACAGAAATTTTTATAAAGGAGTGCCTACAAAAACGGTTGTTACACTTTTTAAGAGAGCACAGAGTGACTACATTTTTTTGGCCCGATTTGGCATCATGCCATTATGGAAAAAATGCACTTGAGTGGTACTCAAAGAATAATGTCATTTTTGTACCACGAGAGGCAAATCCACCTAACTGTCCAGAACTTCGGCCTGTGGAAAGGTATTGGGCTCTGGTAAAAAAGGAATTGAAGAACACAGGAAAAATTTCCAAGAACGTGTCCAATTTTAAACGCAGGTGGAACACATGCTCCAAAAAGGTATCGGAAGCAACTGTAAAATCTTTAATGGGAGGGTTTCCGAAAAAAGTCGATAATTTTGCAAAACCCTAGTACTAAGTAAACATTTTAATGCTAAATGATTTTGTATAATATGTCATTATGTTTGCGTATTTTGTAGAGTTTTTATATTAAAAGGTTTGATTTTTATTTAAGAAAATCCAACTACAAATTTTATTTAGAGCACGCTTTATACAAAACTTTTAAAATATGAAAGGTCTTTTATTTTCTAATAAATTACAATATTTTTTACTATTTTCAATAATTTTAATTTATTTTTTTTAATTGCATAGGACCCGAAATAGAAAAAGAAGAAAAACAGCTGGTATGTCAAAATAATTCTGCCGACTAGTGTACGAGGGTGCAGCTAATTCAAAATGTGGACCAAATTCGAAAAAAGTTGTTGCGCTAATTGGTATTATTATTCGGTTGCAGAAGCTTTATAGTTCAGCATTTAAAAGTGTGTAAGTGGATTCCCTAGTATTTACTTTGAACAAAATTCGGTATCGTAACCTGGTGTGGTTTTACATTAATAAGTTGGTAAATGCCTTTCGTTTAGCTTAAAATTTAGTTAGAATAAACATGCTGATAGTAATACGACAGGTCCATATATTTTGTTAGGAGTTCCTAATACGGTATATAAAGTCTGGACATTGGTGCAATCTTAATATGCTGCTTGTACCTCCGAACCTTTTTGATTGTAGATATAAAATGGGGATGTTATATATATATATATATATATATATATATATATATATATATATATATAAGAATTATAGCCAAATGTTGACCGATTGTAACAAAATTATACACAATGGCTGGTATTTATATAGAACTTACTCTTGCAAAATTTTGTGGCCATATCTATCATAGTTTCTAATTGATTAGCTATTAACTTGCCCTTGCTACATTTTTTTGGTTTTCGGGAATGTTTTTTATATGAAAGCTATAGCCAAATATTCACCGATTCTTATAAAATTTGATATACTGACCAATATATGCCACTATTGGTCAGTACTTCTCTAATATAAATTTAGTCATGATAGCTATTACAAATGTATTCAATTTATCAGCATTAATGTATTTTCCGGATCGGTCCGTTTTGAGTACACAACTTTTTCAAGATATCAAAAATACTTTTGTAAAATTTTGTTCCTCTAGCTCTTTTTGTTAAGGCGCTATCGCGCTTTTATCTGACGGACAGACGGACATAAACCGTCTTTTCTTTTTGTATTTTTGTGTTTCCGTAAGTTTTTTATATGGGAGCTATGTGCAATTGGTGACCGATTGCGACAAAATTTTGCACATTGGCATTGACATAAGACCGCCTCTTACTAAATTTAGTGGTTATATCTGTTATAGTTTTAGATTTATTGGCATTTAAGTGTACTTCAGGTGGAATTTAGGCTGTTTCCGTTTGTTTTTTGTTATGGGAGCTATTGTTAAATGTGAACCGATTTCGATGAAATTTGATATGCTGCCTAGTGCTACTATGTAAAACTTCTAGATACCAGTTTTTGTCAATATAGCTGTTATAATTTGTCATTTATAAGCAAATTAGCGATTAGCCTGGACGAGGTTATACGGGAGCTATTGTCCAAATTTTCCAAGAAATAAAGAATATTTATGACAAATTTTAGTGACCTATATCCTTTCGTTAGGGTTTTATCGTGCCGACAACAGACAGACAGACGGACATCGCTCAATCATCTTAGAATTTCATAAGGATTCAGAATATACTTCAATTTTGGTTTTTGAGCCAATATTAAGGAAATTACAAACGGAATGACTATCTCAATATACCCCCATTCTTTTTGATGGTGGGTATAAAAAGATCAGCTGTAGTGTAGTTAAATGCTTCTCAAATGCTTTTCACATTAAATTTTTATACTGATACTGAATAACTTTTATTTCTTCTCGAAAAAATAAAAGTAAAAAAAATAACTTTTATTTCTGCTCGATAAAATAAAAATCAAAACTTACTTTTATTCATGCTCGAAATAATAAAAGTCAAATTGTTCACGCGGTGAACACTGCGAACCCTACTAATATCACTGACAGGTCCATCTCTAACTCAACAAACTACAACCAACTTCACAAAAGAAAAATGTAAAAAAGAAAGTGTCAAGAAAGTTAAGATCATCAACAACCCGAGTTAAAAATCCGAAACAACGTCGGTGTAATTAATAAATAAATAATACATATTATAAAACTTACCCTAAACTTAAAATTAAAATATAATACTTATCCCTAAAACATAAACTCTAAAACACAATTAAAACTGTTAATAAATAATATTTTTATAAAGTTTATAGAAACATTTTCGGTCCAATTTATAAAAATTTTATATTTTGGCTTATAAGCTTACAATATTTATCATACACTTATTGTTTAATAAGCCATTAATAAAAATTTGATTTTATAAACATGTTATGAACATATTATAACAATTACACACTTTTATAGTTTTTGTGCTTTTATGTTGGTAATACCACGTTTCAAATTGTCATTTTGTGCTGTTCAAATAAAAATTATATAAGTAAATTACAATTTGAAAAAATTTCGGTATATGAAGTAGCTCAGTGGGTAGTGTCTCCGCCTAGCAGTCGTAAGTCGTGAGTTCAAATCTCAGTGAAGAATTAAGCAAGAATTTTTTTTTTTTTTTTTAATTTAGTTCTTTAATTACATTAAAAAATGTATCTTTATTGATGCCAGTGTTCAAATCGGACCAGGTCATTTTCACTTTTTTAATTTTTCTTATTAAAAATTATTTTTTAATTAAAAAACATTTTGAAGAAAATTTACTCCAATCTGGTTACTTTTTTCAAGATTTTGGAAAATCGTGCCGCTAAGCAATCTACTGATTTAATATAAGATATACTGTGAAAGTATACATATGAATGTATATATGGTAAGGCGCTACTTTAGGTAGAATCAACATATTTTTGAATAAGGAGAAATGAATTATCGATTTGTTGTAAGGATCAATAAAAATGCATTTATAAAGTCTTTTTTCTTTAATCGCAGATAAATAGTATTAAATAATATAAAAATCTTATTCCTTTTTCAATTAATGTATTAAAATTTATATAAAAAATCATTTTGTTTGCTATCAAATGTGTTAAAAATAAAAAAAAGTCGCAATTATCAAATTTTTAAGCAACCAAACTTTTTATTGTATGCTTATAGTTGGGTTGAGGCCACAATAAAAATTTCAAATTTTATGATAGGTTATAACAGTTTAATAAAATATTTTTCCTTTTATAAATTCAATTTTTCCCATTTTAACTTATAGTAGCTTTAAAACCTATTATAGTTTGTTTATAAATTAGGCTGTTTGTGTTTTATTGATTTAATCAAAGCCCTAGTGCTATCACCCTCTAACCCGTTAAAACACAAATATAACTGCTATTTTTGCACGAAAAAATAAAAGTTAAAAAATAACATTTATTTTTGCTCGAAAAGATGAAATTAAAAAAACTGTTATTTTTGCTCAAAAAATAAAAATCAAAAATAACTGTTATATTTTTCTAAAAAAACAAAAATCAGATTTTTAAAATGCGTCGCATTTTATGAAAATTTGGTCAAAGACTATCAAAATGGTATACTTGGTTTTATTCTCCGACATTTCATTGAGGTTTTTTTTAACATAAAAAAAATATTACTCAGGTCCAAAATCTTTGGGTTTTTATTTGTCTTTTGTCACGTAGCGCAGTAGTATCTCTTAATACACCGAAGAGCAAAAAATAGAATTAGTGATCCAACAACGATGAAATTTTGAATACTTGTTCAGTTTTATATGGATGAGAAAAATTAAAAAAATTGTCGAAATCGCCTTTTTGAGATACCTGCCTTGGACCCCCATTTTTCACCAATTTTTCTTCTTAATGTACAAGTCGTAATTCTCAAAAGAATTTGATGAACTTCGACAAACGTCTATTACTTGATCAAAACAAAAGATCTACTAATTTTTTTGAAATCTCTTGACTCTTTGAGGTACCTGCCTTGGACCCATCATTTTTCACTAATTTTTGTTGTATAAGCCGGAATTCTCAACAATTTGATTAAATTCAGCACACGTCTTTTAGTTTATTCAACAAAGAGCTCTTCTTATTTTGGTTGAAATCCGTTTACTCTTTGGGATACCTGATTTGGATCCCCATTTTTTCACTTATTTTTCATCTCAATAAATAAGCTGCAATACACAACAAAATTTTTGGCATACGTTTATAAGTTGAGCCAAAAAAGAGCTTTGCAGGTACCTATGGGTACCTGGCTTGTACTTACACTTGAATGCAATTTGATTAAAAAGTTAAGCCTAAACGATTGCAACACTTTTTGCTTAAATTATGAGTAACAATTACTTGACTTTTTTCTTAGAAAATTATGAACTTTGTTCTACGATCGGTAAATTTGGGTGATTTTTTTTTTGCTCAATCAAAATAATAGACTTTCGCTATTCACGGTTATGGTGGGAGCACCGAGAAAATCAAGCCGACTTAGTTTTAGTCCAAAGAAAAACAAAAAACAAAGAATTTTGTAGAACCTTTTTAATTTCCTGATATCTCCTAAACTATATGCGAAATTAAGTTATTTTCTTTAGTATTTTAATTAAATCGACATAAAGATTAAAGTTGTGAAACTAGTTTCGATGCACGAGCTACTGAGTCTGATGAAAAATTTCATCACTTTTTCATCATTTCATCATTTTAGAACATTAAGCACATTTCAATATCTTTTTTATAACATATAATATGACTTTTTCTTAAACATAATTATTGGTCCTTAATACCTGGACTCTTCTCTATAGAACTTTATCATTAGATTTTTCAAAAGAGGTGGTCAAAAATGTTGTTTTTTTTTCGCTGCAGAAATGCCATAGTGCGTAGTGGTGTCCGTACATAGTTATTTTTTCATGACTTTAGAAATTTCACAGAAAGTATGGGTATTTCCATGGTTAGGCACGTGACACTCGTACGTCTTTGAATATTGTGAAAATAGAAATGGATTGGAATGTGATGAGTTCTTTCCAAAAAGTATATGTATTGCAAAATTGAGTACTGGGTACCCAAGTTCCGTGCAATCAAAGTTGACTTACATTCTTCGGAAAAAATACTTTTATAAAGGTTATTAATGTACCTTTATAATCATCTTTTGTTCAAAAACATGTATGCATGGGTTGGCTAAGAAAAGCCAATAATTATACCCTTCACCACCATAGGTGGAAAGGGTATTATAAGTTTGTGCTGATGTATGTAAAGCATGGAAATATTTGTCTTAGACTCACCTTTTAGTATACCAATATTCTTAGAATCACTTTCTGAGTCGATTTAGCGATGTCCGTCCGTTCGTCTGGCTGGCTGGCTGGCTAGACGGCTGGCTGGCCATGTAAACCTTGTGATCAAACTGCAGGTTGCAATTCTAAAGATAATTTGATGAAATTTGGCACAGATCATTTTTTTTTGATAATGGCTATTAAAATTTAAATCAAATATTGCTTATGTAAACTAAAATCACTGTACCAAATTTCGTCAAAATCGGTCCATATTTGACCATAGCTCCCTTACAAACTTTTCTTTAAAAACGCACTAAATGAGACAAAAATCACTAAAACGCTCCTAAATCTGAAGATAATGGGTGTTTATTTTTTTCATACATAATTTTTGTAACAACTGTAATCAATTTGCCAAATTTCGAGATAATCGGTCCACATTTGACCCTAGCTCTCATATATGTCCAAATGTCGGAAGCAGCTTTAATATATATGTTTTGAGAAAATGTTTGTATGATGGCAAAATTTAGCAAATATTTATCTTTATATAGGAAAAATAACACCTTTGAACTTAGTGGTGAAGGGTATCGTATGATCGGGCTTGACCGACTATAGCAATTTCTTACTTGTTTCGTTTTAAGTACGTGACACTTTTTACCATCATACATATTTCAACATTATTATATTTTAATTTAACATATGTATATTTTCAGAAGTTTTTAGCAAAAAAATAAAACTTTTATTCAAAAATTATTTTTGAATTTTTTACTAGCGGTGGGCCATTTCATGGAAATACCCATATGTGTAAACATAGTTTTTTATCTCAGTACTTCGACGTAGGTGTATCAGTTTCAACTCTAGACTGCAGGAGGGCTTCATCTTACTCTTGCTATTAGTATTATTGTCTAACAATTTTTTCCCCACTTACAGATAAACAATTAACTGAGAATTGGATTATGATCATGTACTTACTGTGTATATTTATTGTATTACAATAAAAGTACAAATATGTTTTAGTGAAAAAAGTAAATAGTATTGATTTGTCTTAGTCTTGTCATGGTCTAGTCGTAAATTTGTTGTAGTCTAGTCACTCGTATTTATATTTATATTTTTCCAGTGTATTCCTTATCAGCAAACAATTGAAATTTGTACAAATTGTTTGTCCATTTCAATGCATTATCTTAAACATACTATTTTTTTCGCTACATAATCTTTCGAATATTAAACCATTCAATTTCTTATCTCCATATCAGCTGATAAACCGGGTTATTGTCCACTTGTCCAATAAAGTCATCCAATCATTGATATTTAATTTTCGACTTCTCATTGCAAATTCATTTGAAAGCAATTGCTTGGTCGGTCATGGTTGTTCATTTTCGTTCGAGCAGACGTTAAAATCTAAATTATAAACATGTTTTGCAATCGCTCTGTTAGACTCATAGCAAATTTCAATTATACTCCTGGAAAAAAGCAAATGTGGAGCTGCCTCTTGGCAGCAAACACTACCACTAGTACTTATATTGCAGCTAATGCACGCAGCAATGGACTTAAACGTTGCCTTAGCACACAACTGATGAATGATGGTAAATTGATAGTTGTCAAAGAGGATGGAAAGGGTGAGGCACTCGATGTCCAGAGTACAACAGTCAATAAACGTGAAATGAAATTTCCCACAGTTTGGCTACGCGATAATTGCCAATGCAATGATTGCTTTCACGCTACGACCAAAAGTCGTAAAATCAATTGGGAACGTTGTTGTGACAATGCTGAGGCAATACGTGCCGCAAAAGTCTCGTTCGACCAGAATGAAAATGCAATAATCGTGGATTGGCAAGATGCCCATAAATCAAAATATGATTTAAAATGGCTTAAGCAACGAGATTTTGGAGCAGAGCATCGCAAGTGGTATACGGAAGAAGTCTATAAGCCTAAGGAAATTGTGTGGAGCAAAAACGAGTACAATCAAATTTTGAAAATTTATGATTTTCAAAATATTATTGCAAATGATTTGGGTAAGGTCAAGAGTGGTCTGTGATAAAGTGTTTCATAAAGGATAAATGTTTGATAAAGTGTTTTTAAGGCAAACGTTTTATATATAGTTTTGATTATGTGAAACAAAAGTGAAAGTAATTATATATATATAAGTTAGTTGATCTTTTAATAGACTAACCCCCTAGTCCATAAACGAATTATTATCCCTCCATCAAAAACATGGGGGGTATATTAAGATTGTCATTTCGTTTGTAATTTTCTTCATATTAGCTCAAAAACCAAAAGGAATATATATATTTTAAATCCTAATACAATTCTAAAACGATTGAGCAATGTCTGTCTGTTGAAAGCACGATAACTTACTTACCTACTTAAATGGCCTATATTTACAACCTGCAGGGTCAAAGGCCGAGCTAATTATAGAATTCCATACGCTTCGATCTTGTGCGTATATTCTCCAATTTTGTAGGCCAACCTTTGAAAAATTTTCCTCCACTTAATCTTTACATCGAAGTTTCGAACGTCCTCTTTTACGAGTTAGTTTTCGAACACTTTTCTTGCCGGATTATATTCGTTTATTCGCACAACATGTCTTAGCCAACGCAGCCGCTGCTGTTAATTGAGCTTTACTATATTGATGTCAGCATATAACTCATACAGCTCATGATTTATTCGATGTCAATATTCATTGTTGATGCAAACTGGTCCAAAGATTTTTCGTAGAATCTTCCCCTCTAAATCTCTGTACAAATGCCCATGATTCAGCACCATATAATAACATGGGTAGAATAAGCAGAAGTAGGCAGCCCATACCACCATAAGCCAATCAATTGTTTTAATTTTCGTAAATACCACGATCATTAATAAAACTCGTGAAAATGAGTATTAAAATCATTCAGTTGGAATTTGGATGTTAGCGGAGTTGGTTGGTGCCGTTTTGCTAAAGACAAGACAAAAACAAATTAGGAAAAAAAAAAACAAATCAAAATCCAATTTATAGCCACAAAATACATGGTTCGAGAGAACAAAAAAGTAAAATATCGAACATTGTTGCCATGACATTTTTATTATTGTAAACATTGGAAATATTTTTGAAAATATTGGAAATATTTTTCAAAACAGAAATAATTCTAATATTAAACAATTAAAGATTTTTTACATTTTTTAGATACTTTCGATCCAAAATTTTTTTTATAGAAAAATTAATTATAAAAATTATATTTTATAGAAAATTTTTATAGAAAATTTTCTATAGAAAATTTTTTTTAAGAAAAACTTTTCTATAAAAAATCCTTTTAAGAAAAACTTTTCTATTGGAAAATTTTTGATAAAAAATTTTATATAGAAAAGTTTTTTTTAAAAGGATTTTTTATAGAAAAGTTTTTCTTAAAAAAATTTTCTATAGAAAAGTTTTTGTTAAAAAAATTTTCTATTGAAAAATTTTTGATAACAAAATTTTTTATAGAAAAATTTTTGATAAAAAAAATTTCCTAAAATTTTCGATAAAAAAATTTTCTGTAGAAAAATTTTTGATAAAAAAATTTTCTGTAGAAATATTTTTGATAAAAAAGTTTTCTGTAGAAAAATGTTTGATAAAAAATTTTCTATAGAAAAATTTTTGATAAAAATATTTTCTATAGAAAAATTTTTGATTAAAAATTTTCTATAGAAAAATTAAAAAAAAAAAAATTTCTATAGAAAAATTTTTCTTGAAATTTTTGTTAAAAAAATTTTCTATTGAAAATTTTTGATAAAAAAATTTTCTATAGAAAAGCTTTTCTTAAAAAAATTTTCTATAGAAAAGTTTTTGATAAAAAAACTTTCTATCTAAAAATTTTTGGTTAAAAACTTTTTTTAAAGAAAAAATTTTTGATAAAAAAATTTTCTATAGAAAAATTTTTGATAAAAAAATTTTCTATAGAAAGATTAAAAAAAAAAAATTTCTATAGAAAAATTTTTCTTAAAATTTTTGTTAAAAAAATTTTCTATTAAAAATTTTTGATAAAAAAATTTTCTATAGAAAAGTTTTTCTTAAAAAAATTTTCTATAGAAAAGTTTTTGATAAAAAAACTTTCTATCTAAAAATTTTTGATTAAAAAATTTTTTAAAGAAAAAATTTTTGATAAAAAAATTTTCTATAGAAAAATTTTTGATTAAAAAATTTTCTATAGAAAAATTTTTGATTAAAAAATTTTCTATAGAAATATTTTTGATAAAAAATTTGCTATAGAAAAATGTTTGATAAAAAATTTTCTACAGAAAAATTTTTGATAAAAAAATTTTCTATAGAATTTCTATAGAAAAGTTTTTGTTAAAAAAATTTTCTATTGAAAATTTTTAATAGAAAATTTTTTTAACAAAAATTTTAAGAAAAATTTTTCTATAGAAAAATTAAAAAAAAAAATTTCTATAGAAAAATTTTTCTTAAAAAAATTTTCTATAGAAAAGTTTTTGTTAAAAAAAATTTCTATTGAAAATTTTTAATAAAAAAATTTTTTTTAGAAAAGTTTTTGTTAAAAAAATTTTCTACAGAAAAGTTTTTGAAAAAAAAACTTTCTATCTAAAAATTTTTGATTAAAAAAATTTTTTATAGAAAAAATTTTTGATAAAAAAATTTTCTATAGAATTTTTGATAAAAATATTTTCTAATGGAAAATTTTTGATTAAAAAATTTTCTATAGAAATATTTTTGATAAAAAATTTGCTGTAGAAAAATGTTTGATAAAAAATTTTCTATAGAAAAATTTTTGATAAAAAAATTTTCTATAGCAAATTTAAAAAAAAAAAATTCTATAGAAAAATTTTTCTTAAAAAAATTTTCTATAGAAAAGTTTTTGTTAAAAAAAATTTCTATTGAAAATTTTTAATAAAAAAATTTTCTATAGAAAAATTTTTGATAAAAAAATTTTCTGTAGAAAAATTTTTGATAAAAAAATTTTCTATAGAAAAATTTTTCATAAAAAAATTTTCTATAGAAAAATTAAAAAAAAAATTCTATAGAAAAATTTTTCTTAAAATTTTTCTTAAAATTTTTGTTAAAAAAATTTTCTATTGAAAATTTTTGATAAAAAAATTTTCTATAGAAAAGTTTTTGTTAAAAAAATTTTCTATAGAAAAATTTTTGTTAAAAAAATATAGAAAAATTTTTGATTAAAAAATTTTCTATAGAAAAATTTTTGATAAAAAATTTGCTGTAGAAAAATGTTTGATAAAAAAATTTTCTATAGAAGAAATGTTGATAACAAAATTTTCTATAGAAAAAATTTTGATAAAAAAATTTTCAATAGAAAAATTTTGGATAAAAATTTAAAAAAAATGTGGTAGAAATTTTTTCTTAAAAAAAAAAAAAAATACTTGATTTAGTTAAAAGTGTAAAAAACGGCAACTCTAACGACTAATTTTTGCTCTGTTCTCTTTGCGCCGACCCGTGAGTATAAGCGTTTTATAGAGCGTGATTTTAGTTCTTACAGAGAGATCTTTATTTCATAGCTGCCTGCTTAGACCGAAATGAAATTTGTTGGCAAGTATGATTTTACGTTTGATTTCGAAACTTAAATCGTTATATATGTTGACGGCGGTACCAAGGTAAACAACCTCGAAGTTATAGTTCTCTACGATAACATGTAGTCCAACTCTTGTGGACTGTCTGTTTGTAGAAATCATCAGTTTTGTTTTTGATTCATTGACAACTAGACCAATTTTATTAGATTCTTTCTCGATTCTTTTCTCGATGAAAAGGCGGCAGTCACCTCGCCATGTGCGTCCCATGATATCGATGTCATTGGCAAACATGATAAGCATATGTTTTTTGTTAAAATTTATTACATTTGCGTTAACTGTAGCTTCTCACGAGATTTTCTTTAACACAATATTAGAGAAATCGCGTGATAAACTATAGCCTTGACTGAATCTCCGTTTAGCTCTAAAGACCTCGATAGGCTCTTACCTATTTTAACTGTTGAGTTTGTATCAGTTAATGTCATCATGCATAGCCTTATTAGCTTCGTAGGGATGCCAAACTCAGACCTTGCAGTAAACACCTTCGTTCGTATCCTGCCGTCAAAAACAGCTTCGTAGTCAGCAAAGAGATGATATGCATCAATTTGTTTCTCTTGTTTTTTGTTTCCAGAATTTGACGTAGTATGAAGATCTGGTCAATGGTAGATTTACCTGGTCTCAAGCCACAAGGCGTACTCCCCTCAGACAATGAGCTGCATCCGATTCTATTTTAAGACTCATTGAAAGGGACCTAAGTTTTAACTCCGGCTCCTAGCGGAAAATACACGTAACCCATTGAAATATTTATCTTAGGCCCAATCAATTTGCCAAATTTCGAGAAATCGGTCTACATTTGATCCTAGCTCTTATATAAGTCAAAATGACGAAAATAGCTTTAATATATAAGTTTTGAGAAAATGTTTGTATGATGGCAAAATTTAGCAAATATTTGTCTTTATACAGGAGAAAGAACACCTTTGACCTTAGTGGTGAAGGGTATTATATGGTCGGATTTGACCGACTTAAGGAATTTCTTACTTGTTTTAGTATGATAGCTATATCTTTGGTAAAAAATAATAATGGCTTAAGTCGAAATTTTGTGTTTTGACATATTAAGGGTTTGGTCTAAAAGTGTTGAGGGTTTTGTATAAAGAAGTTAAAATATAAATGCGTATAGTTTTGTAAATAATCACATTTTATACTTGAGATTTAGCTGAGTTAAAATATCTTGACAAATAGAATAAGAATATGTTAAAAATTAAAAAAAACACTTATGTCAACTTAAGCCATTATCATTTATTGCCACAGATGTATACCAAATATATCTTTCTTAAAATTAACGAATTTTTTAAAAAATGTTAAAAATAGGTCCACATTCTCTAATATAGGATAACATATATGAGGGCTGGTTTGAATATTTGTAGTACTTTTTTACTTGTTAATTTATTACAATTTTTTCTTTAAGGAATATACAGGTTTTTCTATTTGTTTTTCCTTTTTTCCAGATCTCTACAAATGGCTTAAGTCCTTGTCAATTTATGGATTCACTATCATTCAAAATGCTCCTGACAATCCCACTGTATCTAGGCAATTGGCCGATCGTATAGGATTTATTAAGAGAACTACATATGGGTAAATCAAAATACAGTAATTTCCGAATAAATGATATTTGATTTTAATTCCGTTTAATGGAAATTTTAAATATAATATTGTTGATATAAGATTAAAGTTTAAATAGCATATTCCAAAAAGTTACTAAAATGTCAAGTTTAAATCATTTAAGCGGAATTTACTTTTAAAATTTATTGTCAGTTTTTATTTGAATACCTTTTTTACTACTAGCGAAGAATTCGAAGTAAAGTCCAAAGAAAATGCTGGCAATTATGCTTATCTCATGACACCTTTACCTCTGCACATTGACTTGCCATATTATGAATATATCGCTGGTATAAATATTCTTCATTGTTTAGTGCAATCTCAGTCAAATGGTGGAGCAAATCTTCTAACAGATGGCTTTTATGTAGCCGAACAATTAAAACAAAATCATCCCAAATACTATGAGGTGCTGGTCAAAACTCCTGTCGACTGGTGCGATGTAGGCAAAGATGGTGACATGGAGTTCCATAATATATGGAGGGAACCTGTAATAAAGTAACAAACATTTTCATAATTAATATACAAAATTTTGAAATATTTGCTCTTTATTTTAGTTTGGATGTAGATGGACGTTATCATCGCATTAATCATAATACCACCAAGCGCGATAGTCACTTTACAGTGCCTTTCGATATAGTGGATTTGTGGTATGAGGCTTATGACAAATTTTTACAAATTGCCTACGAAGCCACTGTTGAGTTTAAAACAAATCCTGGGGAGGTATTTGTTTTCAACAATAGGCGCATGCTGCATGGTCGCACAGCGTATATAGACTCAAATGAAAATAAGCGACATTTGATTGGTGCTTATGTGGACTGGGATATTATTTACTCAAAGTTGAGAATTCTGAGAACGAAATTCGATAAACAATGATTTTTGTATATTTTTCCAACTAAATGTTTTCGTATTTTAGGATGACAAAATCTAAAGTAAAATTAAAATAATAACAAAATAATTTTCATTTTTTATTTTAAAAACATACAAACGAAATAAATTTTCACATCCCCAGTTAGACAAATCAATGACACAATATTTGCATTAATTGTTTACATTATTTGTTATACTTAATCCCTAATCATAATAAAAATTTCCTCGAACTTAAAAAAATAAGTTCATAATACAAATAAAATAATGCTTCCATTGTGACTCATTATTACAAAAATATATTCAAATTTGTTTACACGAGCATGAAAATGGATTATAAAATATCGCATAACATTTTCAAAGCGGAAGTAAAAAGAAAAAAAGTTACCACATCTAAATATAAATAACCCCATTTTCAACGGAAATTGTTTTGACTAATTTCTAGTGGCAATAATACGTTATTCTTTATTTAAGGCATGTAAATGCAAAAAATAAATAATTCATATGGGTGCCAAGGTAATCTAGGGGCTTGTGTGTAAGTCAGCTAGTGTGGGAGTCATGGGTTAAAATCCCAGAAGGGATTCTTGTCTGCAACACTCGCCAAGTATTAAATTTAAATAAATATGAAAACTGAATATTAATATGCCTACTGTAGGGAAATACTAGACTATGACTAGACTATGACTAGACTATGACTAGACTATGACTAGACTATGACTAGACTATGACTAGACTATGACTAGACTATGACTAGACTATGACTAGACTATGACTAGACTATGACTAGACTATGACTAGACTATGACTAGACTATGACTAGACTATGACTAGACTATGACTAGACTATGACTAGACTATGACTAGACTATGACTAGACTATGACTAGACTATGACTAGACTATGACTAGACTATGACTAGACTATGACTAGACTATGACTAGACTATGACTAGACTATGACTAGACTATGACTAGACTATGACTAGACTATGACTAGACTATGACTAGACTATGACTAGACTATGACTAGACTATGACTAGACTATGACTAGACTATGACTAGACTATGACTAGACTATGACTAGACTATGACTAGACTATGACTAGACTATGACTAGACTATGACTAGACTATGACTAGACTATGACTAGACTATGACTAGACTATGACTAGACTATGACTAGACTATGACTAGACTATGACTAGACTATGACTAGACTATGACTAGACTATGACTAGACTATGACTAGACTATGACTAGACTATGACTAGACTATGACTAGACTATGACTAGACTATGACTAGACTATGACTAGACTATGACTAGACTATGACTAGACTATGACTAGACTATGACTAGACTATGACTAGACTATGACTAGACTATGACTAGACTATGACTAGACTATGACTAGACTATGACTAGACTATGACTAGACTATGACTAGACTATGACTAGACTATGACTAGACTATGACTAGACTATGACTAGACTATGACTAGACTATGACTAGACTATGACTAGACTATGACTAGACTATGACTAGACTATGACTAGACTATGACTAGACTATGACTAGACTATGACTAGACTATGACTAGACTATGACTAGACTATGACTAGACTATGACTAGACTATGACTAGACTATGACTAGACTATGACTAGACTATGACTAGACTATGACTAGACTATGACTAGACTATGACTAGACTATGACTAGACTATGACTAGACTATGACTAGACTATGACTAGACTATGACTAGACTATGACTAGACTATGACTAGACTATGACTAGACTATGACTAGACTATGACTAGACTATGACTAGACTATGACTAGACTATGACTAGACTATGACTAGACTATGACTAGACTATGACTAGACTATGACTAGACTATGACTAGACTATGACTAGACTATGACTAGACTATGACTAGACTATGACTAGACTATGACTAGACTATGACTAGACTATGACTAGACTATGACTAGACTATGACTAGACTATGACTAGACTATGACTAGACTATGACTAGACTATGACTAGACTATGACTAGACTATGACTAGACTATGACTAGACTATGACTAGACTATGACTAGACTATGACTAGACTATGACTAGACTATGACTAGACTATGACTAGACTATGACTAGACTATGACTAGACTATGACTAGACTATGACTAGACTATGACTAGACTATGACTAGACTAGACTAGACTAGACTATGACTAGACTATGACTAGACTATGACTAGACTATGACTAGACTATGACTAGACTATGACTAGACTATGACTAGACTATGACTAGACTATGACTAGACTATGACTAGACTATGACTAGACTATGACTAGACTATGACTAGACTATGACTAGACTATGACTAGACTATGACTAGACTATGACTAGACTATGACTAGACTATGACTAGACTATGACTAGACTATGACTAGACTATGACTAGACTATGACTAGACTATGACTAGACTATGACTAGACTATGACTAGACTATGACTAGACTATGACTAGACTATGACTAGACTATGACTAGACTATGACTAGACTATGACTAGACTATGACTAGACTATGACTAGACTATGACTAGACTATGACTAGACTATGACTAGACTATGACTAGACTATGACTAGACTATGACTAGACTATGACTAGACTATGACTAGACTATGACTAGACTATGACTAGACTATGACTAGACTATGACTAGACTATGACTAGACTATGACTAGACTATGACTAGACTATGACTAGACTATGACTAGACTATGACTAGACTATGACTAGACTATGACTAGACTATGACTAGACTATGACTAGACTATGACTAGACTATGACTAGACTATGACTAGACTATGACTAGACTATGACTAGACTATGACTAGACTATGACTAGACTATGACTAGACTATGACTAGACTATGACTAGACTATGACTAGACTATGACTAGACTATGACTAGACTATGACTAGACTATGACTAGACTATGACTAGACTATGACTAGACTATGACTAGACTATGACTAGACTATGACTAGACTATGACTAGACTATGACTAGACTATGACTAGACTATGACTAGACTATGACTAGACTATGACTAGACTATGACTAGACTATGACTAGACTATGACTAGACTATGACTAGACTATGACTAGACTATGACTAGACTATGACTAGACTATGACTAGACTATGACTAGACTATGACTAGACTATGACTAGACTATGACTAGACTATGACTAGACTATGACTAGACTATGACTAGACTATGACTAGACTATGACTAGACTATGACTAGACTATGACTAGACTATGACTAGACTATGACTAGACTATGACTAGACTATGACTAGACTATGACTAGACTATGACTAGACTATGACTAGACTATGACTAGACTATGACTAGACTATGACTAGACTATGACTAGACTATGACTAGACTATGACTAGACTATGACTAGACTATGACTAGACTATGACTAGACTATGACTAGACTATGACTAGACTATGACTAGACTATGACTAGACTATGACTAGACTATGACTAGACTATGACTAGACTATGACTAGACTATGACTAGACTATGACTAGACTATGACTAGACTATGACTAGACTATGACTAGACTATGACTAGACTATGACTAGACTATGACTAGACTATGACTAGACTATGACTAGACTATGACTAGACTATGACTAGACTATGACTAGACTATGACTAGACTATGACTAGACTATGACTAGACTATGACTAGACTATGACTAGACTATGACTAGACTATGACTAGACTATGACTAGACTATGACTAGACTATGACTAGACTATGACTAGACTATGACTAGACTATGACTAGACTATGACTAGACTATGACTAGACTATGACTAGACTATGACTAGACTATGACTAGACTATGACTAGACTATGACTAGACTATGACTAGACTATGACTAGACTATGACTAGACTATGACTAGACTATGACTAGACTATGACTAGACTATGACTAGACTATGACTAGACTATGACTAGACTATGACTAGACTATGACTAGACTATGACTAGACTATGACTAGACTATGACTAGACTATGACTAGACTATGACTAGACTATGACTAGACTATGACTAGACTATGACTAGACTATGACTAGACTATGACTAGACTATGACTAGACTATGACTAGACTATGACTAGACTATGACTAGACTATGACTAGACTATGACTAGACTATGACTAGACTATGACTAGACTATGACTAGACTATGACTAGACTATGACTAGACTATGACTAGACTATGACTAGACTATGACTAGACTATGACTAGACTATGACTAGACTATGACTAGACTATGACTAGACTATGACTAGACTATGACTAGACTATGACTAGACTATGACTAGACTATGAGTAGACTATGACATACAAAAACTATTAAACTTTTGGAAAGCCAAATATGCCTAAAAGTGGTTTTATGACCCATTTTATTGTTTATACATTTGTACCTGTATCTTTTGGATTTCATTACATTTGTTAATTTTATGGAGGAAATGGATTTATATAGTGTTGAGTGGTTGGGGTTAACCCTTATTTGCCACTAAATGTTTGCTCATTTGTTAAGTTGTGATTATTGATAACAATGTTGTAATGATCCTGGTGGCATTGAGCTTAAGTGTGGCGATGATGATGACTGTGGCAAAAGACATTTGCTTACAAATATTATAATACTGGTATTGTTATGTATATGCGGAAATCCAAACAATTTTTATGATATAAGTAATAATATTAGGGGATCTTTCCTCTGATTGCTATAATCCCATTAGTTCTATGGTCGCAGTCATTGTGTGGCAGAAATCTGTCTCATGCAAAAGTTGATGATAGGAAGAAATCTGTCTCATGCGAAAGTTGATGATAGGAAGACTTTTCTATAGAAAAGTTGACGATAGGAAGACTTTTCTATAGAAAAGTTGACGATAGGAAGACTTTTCTATAGAAAAGTTGACGATAGGAAGACTTTTCTATAGAAAAGTTGACGATAGGAAGACTTTTCTATAGAAAAGTTGACGATAGGAAGACTTTTCTATAGAAAAGTTGACGATAGGAAGACTTTTCTATAGAAAAGTTGACGATAGGAAGACTTTTCTATAGAAAAGTTGACGATAGGAAGACTTTTCTATAGAAAAGTTGACGATAGGAAGACTTTTCTATAGAAAAGTTGACGATAGGAAGACTTTTCTATAGAAAAGTTGACGATAGGAAGACTTTTCTATAGAAAAGTTGACGATAGGAAGACTTTTCTATAGAAAAGTTGACGATAGGAAGACTTTTCTATAGAAAAGTTGACGATAGGAAGACTTTTCTATGGAAAAGTTGACGATAGGAAAACTTTTCTATAGAAAAGTTGACGATAGGAAAACTTTTCTATAGAAAAGTTGACGATAGGAAAACTTTTCTATAGAAAAGTTGACGATAGGAAAACTTTTCTATAGAAAAGTTGACGATAGGAAGACTTTTCTATAGAAAAGTTGACGATATGAAGACTTTTCTATAGAAAAGTTGACGATAAGAAGACTTTTCTATAGAAAAGTTAACGATAGAAGATTTTAGAGCAGTTTGTCGGCAACTGTTGGTAAACCCCCCAGGAGCTTCACAAACTTGATTTCAACTGACAGACAGGCAGACAGACAGATAGACAGACAGACAGACAGACAGACAGACAGACAGACAGACAGACAGACAGACAGACAGACAGACAAAAAGACTTGCGATTCTGAATGAAGCCCCTAGAACTGTTGGGATATTAAGGCCTTTATTTTAAGCATTTATCAAATATGAATTGCGGGTGCCGGTTTTGTGTATATATTTACTTATAATAAGGTAGAGCTATATTAAATTTCCACCTTAACCCTCATTATTAATAATTTTGTGGGTTTATTTACTTGGAATACATTAATGGGGTAAGAAAGCAAATTCAAAAATCATAAGTCTTCTATCAAATATCTACAAAAAGGGCAGTGATTATGACAAAGAATGAAAATTAATTAAAGGGAAGCCCAACCTTCTTGTGTGTGAGATTCTCGAGTTAAATTAGTCAATCAATTTTTATATTAAGGGAGATTAAGGTGGAGTTTGTGATTTATGGAGGCTTTTAGAATTGTCTTGACTTGTTGATTAATAAAAAGTTGGCTGGGTTTTGAGGATGTTGTGAATAGGTTAAAGAAATTTTCTTTAATTTTTATCACACACGGGTATAGAAATTCTTTATCCTAGATTCCAAATTAACTTATCTGCCCTTTTATGACACGAAATCATATTTTCTGCTA